>BGPT01003586.1:25934-35947 GCA_003297045.1 Symbiodinium sp. clade C Y103 | reverse complement strand
ATCTATCCCAAAACTCGGTGCTGCATGTTTTTCTTTTGTCGTTCTGCCTGGTCCTCTTCTTTTGGAATTGGCCATAGACAGACGTGGAATTTATTGTTTTTGTTCTGCGATTTCTTTGAACAGTTGCCGTGCTGGGTTTCTGCTCAGTTTTTCGGCTGTCGCATTTGAACCAAACCCAATTTTGTGCATTGTATAGCCTGCAAACAAGGGATTATGTGATCTGATTGTTGACCAGCGGGTTGCAGATCCTTCGGTCGTTCGACCGTAAAATGCACCAAAATGAAAACAATGGAAAAATCAAACACCATGGAAAAATCAATGAAATCCATGGAAAAAACAATGAAAACAATGGAAAAATCAATGAAAACCATGAAAAAATCAATGAAAACCATGGAAAAAACAAAGAAAACAATGGAAAAATCAATGAACACCATNAAACCATGAAAAAATCAATGAAAACCATGGAAAAAACAAAGAAAACAATGGAAAAATCAATGAACACCATGGAAAAATCAATGAAAACCATGGAAAAAAACAATGAAAACAATGGAAAAATCAATGAAAACCATGGAAAAAGCAATGAAACACATTGAAAACAAAGCTGAAGAGCGCACATGAGAGATTTTAGCTCCAAAATGTAGCAAATTGCAGTTTTTGCTTTAAAATGCAGCAAATAGCAAGGAAAAGTGCCCCAAACTGAAAAACAAAAAAAAAAAAAATCTGCACCCAATCATATTTTCCCTAGAACATTGGTTTTCCCTATTGAAATGCTTGTTGATCTTGTTGGTGGCTAGAAAAATAGCCTATTTCAGACAGATCTAAATGCATTCAAAAGTCTAGTGTCCTTTTTGAAGGGGCGTTTGTTTCTTTGAACACAGTCTTCGGTTGCGCAGATTACTGGTTCACCTTCCTAAAAAATGGGATCAAACCCTTGTAGGTTATAGGAGGGTTGGGCCCTTTTCTTGTGTTTTATCCAAAAGTCGGGTACCGCTGAATCCATGTTTTTTTGTCTTCCCTATTTAATCGGGTATAGCTTGAGGGTATACCCCCCAGACACACTGACACATGGGTGCAGCATAACAGTCTCATGACGACCCCACCATGAGCATATGTGAGGTGGTAGGTGAGGCTTTATGGATTTGTAAATGATGGATACTCCAAAACTGCTACCATCTGGTTATTCAACATAGCTATGGAAACGCCCATGATAGTTTACCCCTTAAAATGGCAATTTTCGCTAAGTTACAGTACCAGAGGTTGCTGAGAAACTGTGGAAAAAGATGATCAAGTTTTTGGACATGTAAACACGGCCTGCATGAAATGATCGTGGATCCTATCCCATCACACACCGCCCTGGGTGTCCCTCAAAGTTACGGATGATGTGTTACTAGGTCGGTGGATGATCATAGCGAAAAATGGGGGGGGGGTCCTAAAAGGGGCTACCCAATAGCTGGATGGATTATACTGGAAATCCTATTAACATGGATGATTTAGGGGTACTCCCATTTTAGGAAACCTCCATATTGGTGGTAGTTTCTATCCTAAACATGAGGATGTCCAAGTACTAAACCAGGATGTCTAGATATGGTGCATTTGATATCAGGGGGATGGTATTGACCAGCTCAGGATATCTAACCTCTGGTAATCCAACATAGCCATAGAAAATGGCCCGTTTGTAGATGGTAAAGACATGTAAAGACCATATTTACCTATGAAAATCACGGCTTTCTGTAGCTAGCTTAGGTGACCCTTTTGGGGTAATCTTACTCGCAATTCTGACTTCAGAAGGGACCTGCAAATCTTACCTGGCCAGTCTTTCGCCGGAGCTTTGGACATCGCAGTTGCTTGGATATACTGAGGTAAATTGGAACATAGCAATTGAAATGTCCCATAATATTAGTGAAGTATTAATAAACCACCCATATTATAATGATTTATTGCACCCATTTATTTTAAATTGGGGGTGGTTGAAATTGATATAGGATGATTGTTGGTTGTTTGATGGTTATAGACTATATTGAATCACTGTCATGATATCACCAGTTCAAAAGATATTTAGCTATAGCAACCCCCAGTCAGGTCGATAGACAAATTGGAAACCTGGAAGATATGGGGAAAACATCATCGAACTAGCATCCTGGTTGCATACTTTTAGGCATGTTCCTCGGGGTTGCTATAGATAACTTAGTTGACGCAAGTAATTTGGTTAACTAGGGTTGATTAGGGGAATATATATGGGAATAGAACGAACTAGTTAATGGGGGAGACGTGTACTTAGAACTTGGCTCAGAAGTGGAATAGGAGTGAGATAGGACCAAATAGGACCAAGTACGGTTGAGATTTGGACATGGATTGGACATGGATTGGACCGTTAGCACATCCCGGATCGAGTACTCCAAAAGATAGTTCCATAGCTTCGGTATCAACATGACGACTCCGGGATCCCTGAGGGAGGGACTGAGGGACCAACAATTTCCAACAGATCTACTTGTTTCATCTTTCAAGGGTTGGCCTGCTGGCCTGCCATGGTATGGAACTACCAAAATCCATGATCCAAAATCTCCGACCCCAGATGACCCCAGTCTTCTTTCCAAATCAGAATTGAAAGTCATTGAATCATCATAAACCGTCTACTGGGTCATTTTCCAGCACGAAAAAAATCAGAAAACCACTGGGGGTCCACCCCAGGCATCATGATTTGGTTTCAGAACCATATGAAATATCCTAGTTAGATGAAGGGAATATTCCCAGTTGGAGTAGTGTGTGTATGTATATGTAATGTAGATGTGGATTATAAACCATTTGCTAACGTCCAGCATGCGCTTGGTGGGTTCTATACATCAACCGACTCCGGATGAAGAGACGCGCCTTCAAACTTTTCCGCTCGCACCTTCTGCATGATGATGATGCCGTCCGACTACGATTGAAACCCAGTCATGGAAAATGTTTGTGCTTTGGGCAGTTTCAAAACCCAGGGAAAATTATCATTGAGTTATCAAAGATAGGGCTTTACCATCATTTAAGGAGTTTTATCATGGTTTCAAAAATCAAACATTTGGGGATACAATTCACGCTTGATGGTTGATTGATACAGTGATACAGTTGATAAATCATGTTCTGCTGATCAAAAAAATGTGGTACACATCTGTATCTATTGGGGATGCAATGACCTCACTGTGGTGTCATTGGAATGACGGGTTGTAAGGGGGAATCATCCCCAAATGGCTTTATTTCAGCTCATTTGGGCCACGCCAAGGGAGCCCGGAGGCCTTATTTCAGGAGGCGCGTTGATATCTAGCCTCATTGCAACATCTACTTTTCTATATTTTTCCTAGGTTTTTGGCAATTTTCTCAAAAATATGTTGCGCTCAAATTTTATACAAGTGTGAATATGTACGTTTTGTGGTGTTGTTTAACATAAATTTGGGGGGGTGGGGGCTGGCNGTGGGGGTTAGGCGGGGGTGGGGGGGGGGGGGGGTAATACATGTTTTGCTTGCGTGCTGATGAACTCGTTGTTGGATTTGAACTTTTCCTTGTCACGTCATGCTACGCTGTGCACATGTTCTGGTAACTTCAAAGACGCTCTTGATGCTACGCTGTGCACATGTTCTTGTAACTTCTGAGACGCTCTTGATGCTACGCTGTGCACATGTTCTTGTAACTTCAAAGACGATCTTGATGCTACGCCGCGCACATGTGTATTCATACGTCTGGCGCTACCATCTGCGTAGCTGCGCCAATTTGCTGGTGGAGATTGCCAAATTGGCATGATGCAGCTTTGATGGATAAAAAACAATGAGGCCTAGGCGCAGCTTTTCGTGAGACCTGTTATTCAAAACCCCCTGTAATGACGAGTTCATAAGCATTCTGTCCCAAGGCTAAATACCAGCGCGTGAAGGTTAGTGAATGATTTTTACAGCCACATACATGCCCATATTTTGGAAATACGCAAAGCTTGCATGAACCCATTTCAATGCATGAAAGTCTTTAAAACGTGCCCTGAGAATGGAGCCGACCTTTAGCCGCTGTTGTTTTGCAGCTTGGATGGAGCAGATCGCGATGGAATCACATCATTTCAGCGGTTATTGCAAAATCAATGACCTATGCGGAAAGGGCGAAGCGCCGAGAGAAAAGGATCATATCAGATGGCAGCCATGCTATCCAGAAATGGGGTATATCATCAAATTGCCATCAAAGGGAACATCATGATCACTTTACCAACTACAAATGGTTGTTGATGGGTTGATTATTCCATAAATGGGGTGACTTACTGACTTATAACTGCTAAAGGGCCGTGATCACACACTTGATGTTGGGTATGTACATATACAACTTGCAACTGGGTGGGGGCCCTTGTAACTACCAAACAAAACACACAGTTGTAACCCGCCTTGTAATCAGAGCTGGCACTGCATGGCACTGGAACATCCTCATTTTTTAACTCGGAATCATCGGATCTCAAAGGGTTGTCCATTGGAGAAATGTTACCGAGCTTAGATTTCTGGAGGCTACATCGGCGTGGATTAAGAAAAAGAAATTCCTGAAATCCCCATAAATCAAGAAGTGGGGGGTGCAAACATGTCTTGTTTCCCTTTGGGATGATGATCCCCAACGACTAGTACTTTTAGGAGAATCAGCATCGTTTTTTTCCGGGAGGTAAGCCAATGTACAAAACAGACTGATGGTAGATTTCCCCATTCCACCATTCCATAGCATATCGACCGCCAATTAAATGGGCCCCCATTCACATGGTCGCTTCCCAGTTTTTTTTTTTTTTTTCGATGTTGTTTTCTTACGGGAATAGTATGGGAGTAATGTGGAAAGCCAACAACAAACCATCTCTAACATCACCATAAATGGGTGGTAGCCTTCATCCCCAAATGAACAGTTTATCGCTTCCAGAGTGCACACCACGTTGGTATGGGAATAGTATAAGGGTCCCAGAAATGCCAGCAGGTCCCTTTTCACGTCGTTCGCCGCCAAAGACGCCAGGTGTGGGAGCTGTCCTAACTAATTCGTTGATTGGGATGATTGGTTGAAATTTTACCATCAAATGCGGGAACTTCATGGAGCCCAATCATGGGGATGAACCATGATTGGGATATGGGGCCACTATAATTTTTGTCAAATACACACGCAGATGAAGTGAAACTGTGCCCCAAAGTATACTTGAAAACATATTGGAAATTATTGTATTTCATGAACTCAGAATCTCCATCAACCCACCATAACCATGTTGTTTTCCATTGCGTTTCCCACACTGCTCAATAATTGAGTCGGTACGATCGTCCTGGGACGGTGTGGATGTCCCGCTCTGAACTTTTGGTATCGGCAAGCGTTGCCATGTCATGATTTCGGCGTTTGGATGTGCCCCCTAGAATCGTAAGTGTATCTGTTTTTTACATATGTAATATTTATTTATTCATTATAGCATCAATCCAGATGAATATGTTTGATAATGTTCGATATATGGTAAACATGCTTGAGATACAGAGTATACTCAATTTGTTATTAGAATATAATCCACTTAGAAACCATAGATACCGACATGGATGTATCAAAGTACTGACTAGAAAAGATTTAGGCTGGGAGGCCCAAAGAAAGTCTTGTGAACGAAACTCATTTGATTGCCATCAATGGATTCAACCAACCCCCCAAGGGTGACCACCCATGGCCACCGATAATAGATGCTTAGAGTAATGAGCCCGGCTGTTGGCGGCTGTTGGTGCTTGATAAAACCCTCAATAAGCCCCTTCTGTTGGGGGGTCAGCTTTGGGGGGTTGGTTAAATCCCCGCGATGGTTTGCCATCAAACTTGGAAATGCACGCAACTTTTTGCTCATGATGAGTCCGCAATGTTGAGCTGGTTTCCATAGCCACACACACTCTTGGATGTTAATTCTTTAGGTCCAAAAATGTACCAACCATATCCCACCAGGAAAGCCGTAGGGAAGGGTTTTGCGCGATTGGTTTTAATTGTGCCGTAAGTAGGGGACTGTCTTATACTTGGTTTAAAAATCACAATTTGTTCTGTGTATCTATAAGGGTTCAATCACCATTTTTGATTGTGAAAATATCTCGGGCCATGGTTGAATGGATTGTGTGTAGCCGGAAATCAGATGTGTCGTTTTTTGGGGGGCATTACATGGGTTCAACATATCCCCGACTAAACTGGAGGGAATTTAGCCACACATTTCAATATTTATGGCATTTTCTGTGGTAAGATAGATTTACCCTCTGGCTATTTAACAGTTTGTGAACTGGAAGCCATTGTCCATTCAGTTCAATGATTTATGACAATGCACCGTTCTTAAAAATGGTGATTGCCCATATTAAACTGTGAAATCACCAGAAAGGTACCATGGTTCCCACTGAAACTACATCACTAACGTAACAGATCCACATTCACCAAGTAATCCGTTCCCCTAAAATGAAAAACATTCATTGTGTGGTCCCAGTCATATGTGATGTCATCTTCTGGGGAATCTTTAACATTAGAATATGATGCTTGAACTCCCAATGTAGTCCTTTTCCCCTAGTATTAACCATATTTTCCCATGACATTCCATCAAGAATCATCACTCTTCACTATTGATCATCTTACTGGTGCTTAACAGGGAATGGGGGTTGCTGACCTATAATAACCATTTTCACAATCATCCCAGCAACCCCCATTCCCTACTAAGCACCAGTAAGTCATGAAACCTTAGTTAATCCCTGAGAGTTGTTGACTTTCAGGATTTACACCTTTCAGCCTCGAACGTCGCCAAAGGTTGATGCTGTGGCCGACGCTGAAAGGACTTCCTGTAGCAAGCTCAGGATGAGAATCCGACCCGTTTTCGGGGGATGTGTTGCTTTAAAAAACATATCAAGCCCATGGATTGTTGAAAAATACGGATTTTCGAGAGAACCACAAGGCATTTTTAAGGCATTTTTGGCTTGCGATGATCCGTCCCTTGTTTTTAGCAGAAAAACGGACTTTGACCAGCAAGTTGTGTTGGGGGGTGGCTGGGACAGTTTCAACAATATCAAAACAGATACCCTCTGGTAAACTAACATAACTATGGAAAATCACCATTTTTAATTGGAAAATCCACCATAAATTGTCATTTTCAATAGCTATGTTAGTTTACCAGAGGGTAAACGGATATCTGAAGCGAACTAGCAAAACAAACATGGTTGCTGCAGGGTATCTCAGGTTGGCAATTGTTCGTAGATAAATGTGTTGACTTCCATAAATGGGGAAAGAAACTGACTTGAAGTTGGTTCCAAACCCATTTTGGGGCAGCAGCATGCTCCCTTGAACGGTTTTGATTGTTGAGTGTGCGACTTCCATACAAGTATATAACTGTAACCCCAATAATCAAGATAACAGATTCAACCGTTAATCGAAAACAAAATAGAAACCACTATTCACCGGTGTAATGTTTAATCTAAGATTGTAATTGTTACTATTAGCCAATTTTTACAATTATTACAACAAAAACCATTATTTCTAACCATATCTAATGATCCGAACACCAATAACTGAGAAGGTATGGCTGGATCCTGGGCAAGGGCATCATGGGAAAACCTGAAGTTTCTGCCATGGAATTGTCATGAATTGTCATTTAACATGACATAGAAATTACCATCAGTATCAATATGTTACCATTTATAAACCATCATTTTACCGTTATTATCAGTATCTCTTACCTTTATCATTGTTACCCTCCAGTAAATTTACATAGACCCTGGCAGATAGGGGTTGGAAGACTAATTTCCCGCCAAGGTATCCAGGAGAAATGCACGCCATTCCTCGGCGGTGAGGTGCAATTCCCTCTCAAACCCCTTGGAAATCGCAGTATCTTCCTATACAAACCTTATAGAATCAACATAAATTCAACATCTTAGGTCACCGTTTCTTTAACGGTTCATCGATTTTGGAGAATTTGGGGTGTGTGAAAATTGGAAATAAGATAGCCAAGAAATCATGGCTACTTCATACCAAAGTTTGGGGAATAGATATCACCCACCAGTGATTTCTTGAGTCTCAAGGGCAGGAATTTTAGAGGGTGAATCAACATGTTCATATCGAGAATTCAGATCGAGGTTTTTTGGACATTTCATGGCAAACTGAAGGCCGACCAAGCCGATGGCAAAGGGATGGCCATTGGGAAAGCTACCCTCTGGTTTCATGTGACGCAGGCTGGAAAATACCTCAGCAATAGTTCGATTATTCCAGCAAACTAAACCTCCATTTTTGACGGGGATTTCCCAGGGTGCCATGTTTGATGACATCGAAGGGTATCACTTTCACAGTCTACCAGATTTGGGATTTATCGTTTGAATTGTCAAAAGCCCTCTGGTATTTTTGCACATGTTTTGGGGGGTTAAACATGGCCCTGAAATGGAATGGGCGGTGTTTCTACTCATAGCAACCCCAAAATAGATAGGACAGTGGAAAACCTGGAAATATGTCTTCTAGGGAATGGCTATATAGATATAATTATAATGTAATAGAACTCACTTAACCAGTTACCATGAGTTTCGTAGAGCTGCTGTCCCAGGGGTGCTGAATAACATGGGGCCAGCATATCCTTTAGCTCAGGCTACAGCTGCCTTTATACTACCTTGTATACAATCTCCATCTGCTGTTGCTCTTTGGCAAAGATCAGAAGCCTCAGGAAGAGATCAGTCAGAGTCTGGATTCACTCGGGAAACTTCCAGAGAATGTCTCCGAGTTCCTCAGGAAGATCAGCAGCGAAAAGATCAGATCAGATGCAGAGAGGCGCCATGAGTCCACGGATTGCCTCGCATATGGCGCTGGTGGTAGGGGGGGTCGACTGGTTAGACATTCCTTGCGACCAGATCCTATGGGAGAGCTACGGCTGGAGATGGCCGTGATCTTTGTTGTGGAAAAGGCCAACTCCGATGAGATCGAATCAAAGATCCACGTCTACCGTCTTTTGGTGTGTCAAGGAATGGATATATATGGATATAGACTTAATTTGAAGGGAAAATGGGATTGAAGCTAGACCAAAACAATTGAAGTGGAGAAATCTTGATAGATGGTTGGCTCCATCCATTCTCAGAAATGGAAGGACAGGATGTCCCAGCATTTTTGCGTAGCCAAGGTTGGCCGTAAATGTGGGACGAATTTTCGTGGACCCAGAACTGATCATTTGCACCATCCAATTCATCGGGCGGTTCTGTATTTGGAGCCGCAGACAGCCCAAAAATTTGGGGATCTTGTTCCAGCTCCAAAGTGTCAGCCCTCAACCTCACTAGGACCTCACAGTAGATTGGGTTCGTGCAAGGTGTTATACCAAAAAATACCCTCAAATCCTAAATGAGATCCAATGAGTGTGTCTGAAAATGGAGAAGAAACCCTCCATTCATAGCTATTTGAATGGGAATTCATGTTCTTCTCCAGCGGATTTCGCCATTTTCGCCGTCTGTGGGCCAAACTGAAGGATCGTGGTGGAATATAAAGAAGTATTTGTTGCAGGGTATCCAGGCATCTAGGATTGGCCATGTTGATTGATAGTTCCACAGCAATTTTGATTGTTAGATTATTTTACATGTATTTATAGCGACGGACTGAAACTTAGAATGCTGACCAGTTTTCCAAAATTTTTGACCCGGAACTTAGAATGCGTGCTTTTTTGCCTGTTTTTGAGACAATTTAGAATGCCGGGCCGCATTTTCAGGGTAAACATGCTAAGTTCAGTCTGTCGATGCATCAAACCACAGTACTGCCACACAAAATGAACATTCCATCTAGAAGAGGTATGCTAAGTTCTCTCTGTACGGGGTTTTTTCCTCCACAAGGNAATGAACATTCCATCTAGAAGAGGTATGCTAAGTTCTCTCTGTACGGGGTTTTTTCCTCCACAAGGGTGCCCAAAAAACCTGTAAAAGACAAATAACACCTTTTTAAGCACATATGCAACGAAAAGTCCAATTTACTGCATATTTACAGGGTTTTGTGAAGATTATATGTCCAGATTGACAAAGACAGGCGCACTGTTT
>BGPT01003586.1:3235-24434 GCA_003297045.1 Symbiodinium sp. clade C Y103 | reverse complement strand
TATCTTCTCCATTACTAAAGCAGCTGGGCTGAGAAAACGGGGTAAATTTTGGAAACACCGCGGGGTTTTGGCCGTTCCCCATGACTTTTTTAGACCCGACCGGTTCCAAAACGACATTCTAAGTTTCAGTCCGTCACTATANAATTTTGGAAACACCGCGGGGTTTTGGCCGTTCCCCATGACTTTTTTAGACCCGACCGGTTCCAAAACGACATTCTAAGTTTCAGTCCGTCACTATATCAAGGTTTAGATGATCGGATTCTCCGTGAAGTATGAGCGTTGCGCATGTTCTGCTGTGTATTTGTTCAGCTTGAAAGATATCACAACGTCAACTCGCTGAAGTCACACACACTCTCATCCACTGTCTGTTTCCTCCAGTTCTGCTGTGTTGGATTACTATCTGTGCTTTTCCTGAAATGACCCCAAAATCATCCAGTTGATTGGTCAGTTTTGCGGAAACCAATGGTTTGTGAATCCTCCCGTAGGAAAAACCCCCATCTGCAAGAGTGTCGAAAAATGTTGCTGGCCCGGCAGGTCAGGGGTCCATGATTTCGGGCAATCGAGGCTGGACATGGACAAATCAAGAAATCCTGCTGGTCGATCATAACACTTCCCTATAGTTCCCTTTCCAGTGGGGATCTTCGGGTATCGGGTAGAATGGCAACATGGGGATCTCATGGGGAAACTAGGGATACAATGATGAATCGTTCCGTTGCTCCAACCTATGGGGTATTGAGGGCAACTCTGAACATTGCTGACATCTGAGTCTTTCGAGGTCAAAAACAATCATTTCTGTCAGAAGGATATTGCCCAGCAAGAATGTGGAAAAAACTATCTCGGTTTTCCCCAATTTGTGCATAGATGTGCATAGTTGCTCCAAGTTTTTTCCATGGTTTTCCAATAGTTTGGTCGGTCAAAGCCATGACACTTCCTTGAGAATTTGACCTATTTTGACCTGAAGCAGGCGCAGCGGGGATGATGCGACCGAGGAGCAATGGTGCTGGATGATTTACACAAGAAAAATGATGGTTTCATCATTTCATCATCAAAAATGTAGTTTTACACAGGACAGATGGAGAATTTAGCAAAGATTGAGATGTACACCCAACAAACGAAGTGGTTTGACCTGCAGAAATGATGACACATTGATTTTAAATCAAAAGGAATGAGCATTAAAACCCCAAATGGTAGCATTAAGTATGTTTGGGGTTCAATCAAGAGTACGTTAAGAGTACATGGTCACGTTTCATATGAACTATCTCAATATGTTGATCCTAGTTGTGAATGGATTATGGGTTTGAGTACAAGATGGTATAACCCAAAATGCACCGTTTGCGGAGGAATTCAACCAATCAAAATGGCTGAGAACATCATGGTTGAGTAGGTTTCCATGTTCTATTTTTTTTTCCCTTACCACGGAAGGACTGTGCACCAGCCAAGAAACTTCTCTTGCTGAGTATCTATTGACCTCCATAATGACCTGGGGTCTATGGTGAGTTCATGGTTGGGTCTGTTTGAAACTGGGGTATACAAGTACCCCAAAAATTGCCATTTCATGGGGAAAACATGGGAAAAATGATGATATTCCCCTGGATTTTCTTGGGTTCACCATGTTCAAACAACTCCAAGTCATGTTCAATGCGCATGTTCGGACCTTCCCTGATTTCCCAACGAGACCATGGCCATTGACATGCTATTTTTCAACCTCGATGATTCCGAAGCCATGACAGCAAGGAGCTGATCTCGAAATCTACGGTGGAACCGCGATGGGTGGGTCCCTCAACGGCAGCGGGTCTCCTCGGCGGCTGAGGGAGCATGATCAACAACTGCGATCGAAGGTTTACGAATTACTGGTTTCAGGCACAGAAAATGGCACATCTATATTCTTGACATTTCATATTTCTTGACATGTTATATTTCTTGACATTTTCAGATGGAACGGAACTACAGCCAGCTATCTCTTGGTTCGGGGAACCTAGAAGTTGAAGAAATATATAGAAATCTTCTAATACCAAACCACCCTCAATTTGTTTTTTGGGAAAAGGATCATTGGTACATGGACAAGCTCAAACACTGTGTCACGCAGGAGTAGTCCAGGTCACGCAATAAAGAGAGTGGCTTCCAATGCTGTTCGCATTCATCCAGATTTGGGAAACCGGTCAAATTCATGACTTTATGGCCTTTATGTGTCAAGAAAGTGTAGCTGCTGAAGCCCCCCATGCAGTTACCATCAGCGATGCTTAGGAGCCTGAGAGGGTGGCCCCGAGAGATCGCCAGCTTGGCAGAAAAAGTGGGACCCCGGTGTCAAAGCACTCCTGCAGGTTTGGGCAACGTCAAACTTGGATTATTTTGATGAATGTTGGCAACCCTGGCTGCCACAAACCATGACTGGGGAATAGTTGGAATCCCACCCATCAAAATTGATGACTTGGGGATGGTGCAGATATGTGCAGATGACATTGGGTTTACGACATTGGATCCAGGTCGATGAATTCGTGACCCCAGTTGCCTTGCGATGCTGGGTCGGTCGATTCATGGTATGACAAAAAAGACCAAGGGATACCTGGCCGGATCCAGTTTTGTGTGTCTTTTTGTTGAGTCTTAAACCATCAGAAAACCATAGGAAACCATAGGAAAACCATCCCAAAATTGATTGCAAAAAACTGTTTTGCCGTACCCAAAATCATGAAAATAGCATGGAAGATACCATGAAGAATTTACTTCAGGTCTAGGATTGATTGCGAATCCGAATGGGGAATATTCGAAAAAGGCGTCGAACTCCGACCTGAATAAATGACTGTTCTTGGGCTGTAACTGTCGCTCAGATTGCTCTCTGATCAAAAGAAAATGGTTCACAGCAAGCCCCGAAAAGATAAAAGAAGAGTTTCCAGGATGTTAAAAGTAATGCTTGCCACATAGTTTCCAGCTTTCCAACTTTTCTATCTTCTTTGGGGTTGCTATAGATTCGTTGGGCAACAGCGGCAACAGGGCAAGTGAAAATGATATTGCCGACCAGAACTGAATCACTGATCCAGAGGTTACCCCTCCAACATGCATGGAATTCAAAAGCAGATTCTAATCAAAATCATATATGGATGCACATACGATTTGCCCATACTTGGTCACCCAAAGCTAGAGAAGAAAAAAGCAATCTCTCAATTTTTGTTATCATTCATATATTATATGTCCTTCATTTCAAGCATCGAAATCAATGGAATCTCCACTTTCTCCACTTGAACCGATTCGACTTGAGCCAGGTCCAGCACAAGCTGGTACCACCTTCAAGTGAAGGGTCCGCTTCCGCGCTTCCGCCGGTCCTTGCATCTGCCCGCGCGCCCCGAAGGAGGGCGGGTTGAGACGGCGGCGGAAGCGCAGTGCGGCCAAAGACATGTGTTGCAGCGATCTAATGACGGATATTTGGTTCAAAACCAGTTTTATATGTGTATATATATATATATATATTGCTGATATATACTACATTTGATTATATTTGGATACATTTGGGTCATGAAGATCCATTTGCCATTTTGGTGTCCACTACGGTTTTCTGGGTTTGAATAGTTTTGACCCACAAGGATATTTGGACAATTGATGATGGCCTCACCACGACATCAGCTAAGATTATATTAAGTCATGGAAACAATCGCAAAACCATACAAAACCGCTGTATTTCTGAGTTGAGAACTATTTCTTGTAAATTTCCATAAATGTCCCAGATAGTGAAAAAATGAGTGCCTACCAAACCATAGAGATGTTCGCTCTCCAGAACATCCCCTTGGCAGAGTCAATGGGACCGCAGGATGGCTTTATCACCAACTTCAATGGGAGTCCAGAAGAATCCCCACCGCCAGCTAGAAGGGGCTGCCTACCCTCTGGTAAACGTTTACATAACTATGGAAAATCACCATTTTTAATGGGAAAATCCACTATAAATGGTCCATTTTCAATAGCTATGTTAGTTTACCAGAGGGTAATAGATGTTGTAAGGCAAGGCCTCTAGTAAAAAAAAAGTGACACCGAAAAAATGCCTCATACAGCACCGTAGCTCTGTGTTTGATACCTCAAATGGGGGCTTGACAAACTATAATCTTCTTTGGGCGGGTCAATTCTACTTCCATGACTTCTTCCATGACATTCTGTGAGAAGATGGTTGCTGCTGGGATGTGTCTGCCACCAAACCTTCGTGAATGGTTGATTAATAACTAACAATACTCTCTGGTAAACTAACATAACTATTGAAAATCACATTTTTTAATGGGAAAATCAACTATAAATCATTTTCAACAGCAAACTGTTAGTTTCCAGAGGGTAATCAACAGCAAATGAGTGAGCTTGAACGACAACAGACTACGGTGGTCCATAGAAGGTGGTGCTCCAGTTCGATAGCTACGTTGGGTAGTCTATAACTTCACTAGTCACTGTTGTATCTATGGATCTTCTGGTGGATATATATGGATATATCATAATTAGTTTTCACGGGCTAACATAAACCAACAAACATTTCGCTGGGGGGCCATCAGATTGTAACAATTCAGGGTCAAGTCCATTGCTTTCCAATAGACATCTCCTGACGATATGTTCAGCTGATTGATGGGAGAAAACATGTCAAAACGAATATATGAACCAGTGAATACTCCATGCTCCGGTGTCCGATTTAACGTGGCTAGCTTCAAAATCCCCGAACTAAATCGAGGTTTTAGTCCGAAAGCGTGTCGAACTAGATGGGGGGATCAATAGTGAATACAATTCACTGCGAAGAGTTTGACTATGTTTCCCTGTTCAGCAGCATGGGATTTGCCATGTCAAGAAGATTCAAGATGTCTTTGGCCGTGTTGAGGCAACAGTGGCTGGCAGAGTGCTGGAGAAGATTTCGACTTAGTCTTGCTGCATGATGATAGATGATTCAATTCCGCATATGGGGATAGTGCAGATAGCATGTACCGGTAGATAACTATAGTAACCCCAACAAAAGATGGAACAGCAATTGACGTTCCTATCTTTGTGGGGGTGATATGTCATGACATGAAATGTCCTATTTTTCCTACGTTTCCTGTCTCTTGTTAGGACTTGCATGATCCCTGTGGGGTGGAACATGCTCATATTTATCTTTCCGGAATGCAACAAACAACGGAAATCTACAAAAATATGAAAAATTCAAACGGAAATGATTACACATGTTGGTTTCACAAAGTAAAATCGTCGTTATGGGTAGATGAAAAATCACCGCTATTTTTGTTTGATAATCCCAGGAATCCCATACAGGGAGATAGCGATCAGGATCCAGACCCTGATAGCCTGGTAAACGAGTTCGTATCCCTGCACAGCGACTGGTTTGGGACAGCACCTTTTGTTTGGTTTGGCGCTTCGACTGATGTAGTGTTTTTTTTCCCACCAGGATTTTTTGATATTTCGGCAAAGGAAAATCCGTGATGATTTTCTATGATCTTCAAAGAATGTGTATTTCTGGGCTTTGTGGAGATTGAGGCTGGATCAAGGCAGGCTTTCTTGGAGAATGCTGATCATATTCCATCTCTGATAGCAGGTCTCTAGCACAGCTGTGCCACATTGTGTTACGTGACAGGACCTTTGCTGAGCAAAGTGCCAGCAGTGGCAAGACAGGAAGGAATTAGAACCAGAAATGGCGACTCAACCAACAAAACAGACCTGGGTGTGTGATTTCTTTGAGGTGATTGAGGTGTTTTTTCCAATGGAAAATCCACCATTTGGGGAATCTACAGGGACTATTTTTGTTTTTTTTGGGACCCCGAAACAAGCAAATCCAAGAAGATGGTGGTGAAATGTCAAATTGTCTCCCGAAACATGTTGAGGGATTCCTGAAAAAGGTGATTGTCAGGGATGTTGTTCCCCGTGTTTTATTCTACCAAAAAGAAGTGCTGATTGAATGATTGAACCATTATCAGTGGGGTCACCAACAGAATGGTGATGCAACCGCATGATCTTTGAAGACTCTTGTTTGGTAAGGTTACCCTCTGGTTATTTAACATAGCCATGGAAGCCATGGCTAATTTTGGATGATTTTCCCAGCTAGAAACCTCCATTTTAATTTTTTAGGGTATTTGCCATGGCTATGTTAGTCATAACCAGAGGGTAAGTTGATTTTGATTTTGTATATGGGACATCCACCATGTGGTGCGAATCAATCAGGAATATCTGGACGTTTTTCAGATCAGTTGACCAGACAGATTCTTGGGGCATTTTTTTCCATGGAAAAAAATGCATTGCTGATTTGCCAAAGATGCTGCTCATGTTCCAATTCATTTGATGAAGCTGATGCGTTATACCCCTATAAGTCACCACACTATAATGTATATGTATAATTATGTGTATATATATATATATAAAGAACTATAAAGATGGATATCATGGCATATCCCGTCATATCCCCATGAAATCGCTAGCGATCCAAGTCGCACAGGATAACAAAATCATGGGTAAACAACTCCCACTGGGGAAGGGTAGATCACCGTGGTGCACAATGGTACTTACTCGATAGTTCTTTCACATTCTTTCACTATCTGAATGTTGCCATGGTGTTTCTGGCAGCAATTCTTGAGTTGAGCGTTTCATTGGCTTTAATCGAGTGTTTTTATACCCGCAACTTGGAGGATTCTGAAGATTGGATATAATTGACTCATGCTTTTAGGATGTGTGGCTGAAGCAACCCACATGGATTTGTAGTCTGGTCATTTGATACAGCTATGGAAAATCCCTAGTTTCCAGTTCAAATATGTAAATCATTTGCAGTTGGAATACAAACATTTTCACCAAGCAATTGCCAGCTGGTATGCTCATCCATAGGTGGTGTTTGTATTGAGGTGAACGAGCTCATGTTTTGATCTGAAAGCGTCTACCATGATTTGGTAAACCTAAAAATTATCACCCTCCCCAATTGCGCAGTGTTCAAAACCCGTGTTGGTTGATGATTTTAGGAGCTCATACTATATTGTACTACCCAATATATTGGGCATTATATGGTATTATTATCATAATCCATGAACTGGGAATCCCTGTTAGCAGGCAGTACATGGAACAATGCAACGACATTTCGGGCTCTGAATACTGCTCAATTGGGGTATGCCACTATGACTGATTTAATTACCCCCCCCCCAGCGAGTAGATTTCGGAAGTTGTCAACTGCCACTGCGACGTCTTCTCACCTCTTCGAAATTTCCAGCCCCGGCCGTGACATGCGAAGCAAATCAAAAGCCAACATCACAAGGGATCGGAATCCCCCGAAAGTACTCTTTCAGTATACTGGGACATCTTGGGACCAAGTTGAGCCTTTTCCTATTAGTTTGGACCGGCCCAGGTTTTTCCCAGAGATTCCAATTGGCTGAGTCCGTGATTTGAGCCATCAGCTTTGGTGGGATCCAGTGGAGGCAGAACCCCCACGGTTTTTCATACGTCAAATCCCTTACTGACACAGTCAACAAAATGCGCTGAGTTGAAGCTAAATTGTCTATGTTCTGGTATAAATATGTCTAAATCCATCTTTCCGGAATCTTGCCTTCAACCAACCAATAGATTGGGGTGCGCACCCAATGTGTCCGGTCGGGGTTTCAGCTCACAAATGGAGCCGGCACAGAGCAAGTCCTCGGCACAATGACCTTTTTTGTTGAGTAAGTATATTTAAATGGGTTTGTCTGAAAATAGTGTAGCCCTAAACCCACTGGTTAATGATCATTATCCCTTTTGAATGGCTATAATTGGGGATATACCTTATTTTCAGACATACCCAAATGGAGTCAACAAGACTCGAGCCGCAATCTTCTGCAAAATCTTGTGGAAGTCACATGAAGTCAGGGAAAAAGACTCCTTTTCAATGAGCCCTACCAGCACTACCAGAAACTGGGTAGACCTTGGATGAGAATCTTTTGCCGTAACTTTATCTACCACCCCGCTATTTGCTTAAAAAGGGGTAGCTGACATTGGCCGCGTGAAGTCGGACAAGTAAACCTGGCATTCGGAAAAAGTCACCAAACTGGAGGAGAATTCCTCTTGAAAAAAGAATGGTTTGTCCATGGCCGAAATGACTTAATGTTGGCAACCCAATAATAAACCTACCTTTTGATTTGAGGACGGTTTATACCATCCATGTATGGTGATTTGGGGGATGGATTATTATTGGGTTTGCCACCTTTGATCTTTCTTGTGTTTCTTGAGATTTGTGCCGGGATTTACAAGACCCCTCCCGCAAAAAGTTGAAGTTGTCGCCATAATCTTGGGAGATTTCCCCAGGTCTTCCCAATCAAGTTCAACCTGTGTAGGTAAGCCTTGTAGCTAGGAGTCACAGAAAGGGGAGCTCAAAATCTAGACATGCTCACGGAAATTGGCTGTTCTACCCCAAAATAGCTACCCTTTGGTAGACAAAAAGGTGGAGGCATACCAAGCTGATGTGCCAGGTCGATTATATACTCCCCATTCTAACCGCACATGTCTCCTAGCTGACATCCCATTTGATACAGTTTGTCCATTGCATGGTTGGATCAAAAAGAATATCAACCCCTAAAAGATATGTGTTGTTGGCAGGGTAAACCAATGCAATTGTTGGTGGTTAAATCCCAAAAGCCTACAGTATCTCCAACCAACCTCCAATCAAATATCACGAATGTCCGGATTTTGTCCTACTCACATCTCCCCAGTATTCCCAAATTACAGCATCCCCAATAGCTCCATCCAATATCCCCTAAATGCTATTAACTCTGGCATGGGATTTGGAACGCAGAAAATGAATGATTGAAGTGGATGAATTGAGTCGCCATACACTTACAAGGTGGTGTCCCCGTTCGAAATCGCTAACTTGGTGAATAGAACACAAACAACTAGGACTTCTGGTAGATATTATAATTATCTACAATTAATGGGCTTACAAACCAACTTATAAATAGGGGTGGCACCACCATGCACGTTTGGGTTTATATAGATAGATGTCGCCCTTGAACCTACTAAAATTTAGAAAATTCAGACCAACTTCGCAGGGGAGCAACAAACCACCCAAGTTGATGCCTAAAAGATATCCCAAGTTGATCGGGGGTTCTTAAAGTGGGGGTACCCCAAGTCACCATGGGTTTCAACACAAAAATTGTCTAATTTTGGATGTTTTGGGGGATCCACCATTTCAGGAAACCTCCACAAATCTCCACTCGTGTTTAGAATATCCACCCCAACTATCCCCAACCATTTCCAATATCATCGGTTACCATCAATGAAATTTATCCTCAACTGGCAAACATCCTGAATATGATCTGTTCAATCTTTCTGGGGGTTGATGTGGTAAGCCATGACATTTTTTTAAAAAAGTCATCATGAGTGGTATGAGCCCTCCAAAAAATGGTAGGTTTACGGCATTTCCCACATCATTAGGCGGATGGACAGACCAGCTCGGTCATATTGCATTTCCCATGATATGATTATCCCATTGTATTCCCATTATTGCTGGTTAAAACCCATTAACAGTGTTTGATTACCCAATAGTTGATTCATAAACACCATTCCCCTCTGGGGGATAAGACTATTAATGTGTAGTTACATTTCCATCAGTTGGTAAAATCCCGCATGAAACGGGGATAACTCACTAATTATACCCATCATCTGGTAAGAATCCCACATGAAACCACTTCACATTAGAACATATGCCCATTGCGCCGACTTGCTCCTCTGCCAACGTCGAGCCTATGAGCCTTAGTGCAGACGCCATGCTGCCGTGGCGCATCAAGATGGGGAAGCCGCAAGCAGGGCCTTGAAACCATGGATACTGAACCACCAAAAATGAAAACTTTATGTGGTTTCATCATAGAATCATAATTCAATCAAACTGGGTGAACTTTGTGAATACTTGACGAAATCTGTTTATGCAAGACCCCGCTTTCAGGAAGGAATCAAGAAAATTACCAAGTAATCCTTGCTGCAAGAGGTACCTGAAGCTTCACTATGGTGTACCACAGCATGGCCCGGATTTGCCACATTCGCCACGTCGACGTATCAGCGTTGTTCTTGAGTTGCCTCACTGACGCAACTTTTGAGCTCCAATGGACGTTACAAACGTGATCTGGGTGGCATTGGGTGGCCGTGATGTTGGCAATCTCGAAATGCAAATTACTTGGTGGATGACCCATATGAACAATCTTCAAAAGTTGGATGATATACCCATATTTTTTGGAGTGATCAAGGATTAATAGGGAAACATAAGGATTCCGAATTTCATGATAGGATGACTATGATCTGTATGCCACGTTTTCACCATGGTACATATAAAACTAGACAACTAGGTATCTCTGAAGTGGCTAAATCTTGGTCGAGTACTTGATATCATACTTACTGGCTTGCCATAAATTTGTCATTGGATTGGTTCAAGGGAAAATCTACAGGAAACAAGTGTTTCTTTACCATCAAATATAGGGGGTTCTGTAAATTGTCCTTCAAACCAATCCATTGAGTTTCAGAATGTTAGCAAAAAAAAACATGTTCTGTTTGGGGTATCTAACATCACCGAAGGTGACATGTACTGTAAGTGGGTGAAAGACCCATGGTAAACAACAGGGGGGGAAAAAAAAATTACTTGAGATGCATATCAAAGGGGGCTTGCCAATCTCTCCAAGGGTAAACCTTGGTCAATGTTTTGTGAAGCAATTTTGACCTATGTGGATTTGGACTGACCAGAAATGTGATTGCAATCATGGAAAAATCGATATCACTGGGTAAACCAAAGGGAATCATCTAGTTGGATGGTTAATTTCTTAGCAGATCTGATAAAGGAATAGAATATACTTCTGATCAAATGAACGCAAAGTCCTGCAGGTGAGCAAATCGAAGTCTGACTGGTTCCACCATCCAGAGAAATGACCCGAAATTACATCCTTTTACAGATATCCTCTGGTTATTTAACATAGCCATGGGAAATGGATCATTTATATATGATTTTCCCAGTAAAACTTCTATTTATAGGGATTTTCCATAGCTATGTTAAATAACCAGAGGGTAATGTATCTATTTAAAACTGCGTTTTTTTTCCATAGCTATGTGAAATTACCAGATGTTGTGCAACACGTTTTTTATCTGTTTCTTGGTTCTTGGGCAAATCGACCATTTCCTTAGTTGATTTGTCTTTAATTATCTCTCGCTGGTTTGAAAATCGTTCCTTCCAATGTTTAATACCCCGTGGTTATACTCATGAATAACCTCAACTGCACCCCCAGGTACGGTAGCCTCAAATTTGATGGTTTATCGTCACGTTCCCCGGTGAAATTTGCTAGAAATGGAGCGTATACCACACACTTTTCAGACAAATCCAAAGATGGTTTTTGGTGATATATTCCACTATCCCCATGACATCCCCATAGAATTGGCAGTTTATAACCCCACCATCTTCCCATGAAAAATAGCCGAAGCCATTCGTGACGTGCTCCAGCCGGCTCAACGCTCTGTGGGTAGTGACTCCATTCCTGCGTGACTTGGCTCCAGAACCTAGCGAAGTTTGGTGATGTCCCAAATTCCCAGAATCAAACCCAACCACGATTAATTTGTGTCAAAAAGGACAATGTTTGTTTAGTAACATTGGGTAATGTTTATCTAGGTTCTTTCCAAACCACCAGTTTACTAGTAGGGGGTGGTACCAACTATTTATAGGCTAACTCGCCCTAATTAATCAAGAGATTTTATTGATCTGGGGTTGATATTGCCTATAAATGGAAAGTTTGCTACTTGAAATCACACATACAGGATCAAATATGGTTGTGGACCATCATGGTAAACAATTGACGGTGAAGTAAGAACACTGGTCCTGGTTGATGATTGGTTTGGGGGCTTGTTAACCAGAACCGTATAGTTGTTGGGAGCTACAATTTAATCCATGAGCTGTCAATGCCCATGAAACTGAACCATTGTTAAGGATGTTTGTAGCTAAATTCATTTTCTGAACAGGATGGGATTGTATAAAATCATCTTAAATCACTGGAAAGATGCTAAGAAGCAGTATCTTGAGATGAAATCTTTATTGAATACAAACATGCGCAGAAAGTAAAGATTTGATCCTAGTTGGGGGGTTAAAGCTGGACCCGGGTCCATTGTAGTAAAAGAAAACCGGCCTTGGCAAACGTCTTCACCAAGCAGACCTTGCCTGCAAGGTTGCTCATCCCATTCGCGCCTGAAAAACCAATGGGTTTTGAGGTTCGGTGGAGCCCGGGGCGCAAAACGACCCCTGGAAGTGCGGTAACATTCCAATGTGTTCTATGTGATTATAAGGGTTTGCAACAATAGTAATGTGGTAAACCCAATAGTCAATTGGGGCTTATGAAATTAGGTATATTTTTTTGGGATGATGTAAAGTGACCCCCAAATGGTTGGTTATTGGGATGATTTGTTATTGGTTTTATCACACTGATGCAAGACATGGACTGTCTTTAGCAGACACGTTCATTCTTAGTGAACGAAAAGATGACTTCACTCAAGATCTGCCGCTCAAAGTTTCAACTGCAAGTCACCAAGCCAAGATCACCGCAAGGAACCCAGTACCTGGGTGTGCATTCGAGTTAGCAGCTGAAAATATGTTCATACCTCATATGGATGTGTCTGAAATAGAGTATATACCCCCAAATGGCCACTTGAATATAAAATGATGATGAATCCGTGGATGAAATGGTATACCCCACTTTCAGACAAACCCATATGTGCAATGGTCAAAGCTGGATTGCAGTATATTTCGGGGGGATGACCATAATCCATTCATCCCATAGAAAGTTGGTTGTATCTCCCAGTACATCCCATTATATCCCCTATTTTCGTTGGTGAAAGCCCATAGCTATGCAGCAGTTGGCGTAGAAAAACCGGATGGGTCCGGCAAAAAACTGAAATCTTAGGGCCTTGGGCTTAGACATCCAAACTTGGGTAGCCTCTGGTGACAGCAACCGTTGCTGGGAAATCCCCGAACGAAATAGATGTTCTCATGGGAGATTTATCGGAAAATATGGGAAAATCAACATGACCAGCCTTTGTCCCCCCAAGGATGACTGGGTTCAATAGGAATCACCCACAAAGATTGATGCTTACCTATTGAAAATGATGAAGCTAGAACAAGAATAGAGAAAACCATAAGGTATGCCAGGGTTCTATACCATACATTTGGAGCATGAGGGGAAAATGTCTCTGTTGAAAATGGCGCTTATCTAACAGGATTCCATCAACCTACCTGATGGTCATCCATCAATATCCGCATCAACTCCCCAATGATCCCTCCTGTTTGCAGCCGGTCAATCGCCAATGTTCCTTCCCAGAATTGGATAAACACCTTTGACAAATAGCAGGAACCCCCATCTTTGGCCCGAAAAAAAAATGGTGAAAACATGTGGGAATCGAGCTAAAGGTCCTTGCAAAACAGTTTTAATTGCGAAAGCCGTTCATGTTATGTTGTGGGAACCCTCGCGAAAGTTTTTTTTGATTTCGTGAAACTAACATTTTTTCTCGCCTAAGTTTCGCGAAAATTGGATATTATAAATCATCATTGTATACATATGTAGCTTGTAAAGGGCTACCACCCCCAGCAGGAGAAGGGTACCGGAGAATTTCAGTTTGGTTCTGGTTCAGTTCCCTGTGTGGTGCTGTACTCCAGACATTTATTTTTCCCTTTATAATAGGTAGTAGCCGAGCTTCTAAAGGTGAGGCTTCGCCACAGCCAAAATATTGCAGAATCAGCAACAATCTGTCCTGAGAAGAGGTTCCGTGATGCTAGCTGCATGTTTACAAGGCTATCAAAAAGTGATCCGTGATGATTTGACGTAATTAGGCAGGTGATGAATGAATCTTCATAAGAGGTATTGTTGGCCAACATGGGTTCCGCGGATAAACATGGAGTTCGCGAAAGTTTCGCGAAAGTAACATTTTTATTCGCGAAGAATGATGAAGAATGGCTGTTCCCGGATAAAGGAATTTTGGTCAAACCCCATGTGAAATCCACTAGATCCCCATCTTTGTTGGGTCGCCCAGTTCCTCGTTTCACATCGGCTTTCCCCCAGTGCATGGTGGATGCCAGGTGGACTGCAACTTGCCTGTGAAGTCCGGAGCTCAAATGAGAGCAATAAAGAGCCAGGGATGTGCATCCCAGAAATGGGAGCTGGTTTAATGTAGACTCAGAGCCATCAACCATCCCCAATAGAGGTATTTTATGGTTTATTATTGGCTACACTCATCTACACTCCTATTTGGGATGATGTAAAATGACGTAAAATGACCCAAATGCTTCGTTAATGGGTTAGATTATTATTGGGTTTACCGCAGTGTAGACCTTATGCTGGATTTGCTGAGTGACCGATCTTCTGTTTTCCCAATGGGAAACCCACTGACACTTGGGAATCGATTGAGAAAATATGTTATTTTGGCTGATCCCTCGAGCAAATCCAAGTTCTATAACTCGTTCATGCGGCCCAATCAGAGACAGCCCATAATGGCATTTCTGTTTGGAATATTCTGGGTATATATGGAACTGCACTCGGTGATGGTTTGAATCCATCATAGAATATGCATTCAGTGCGTCATGATGTGGGAGGATGAACACCACTTGAGTACATTCTGGAAAATTGTCAGCGATGTCACACAAGCGGAACCCTAGTGGCATTCCTCGAAAGAAACGCCTGATATAGTCCACTTGCACAACGGTTTTCACTGGATCCTCTGGCATACCCTTGATCACCCCATCATTGCAGGGTGTCCCCCAGTTTTGTTTGTTCGTTTATATCTATCTACCATAAATCCAACAGTTCCTGAATTTATACCCTGGGGTTATTTAACATAGCTATGGAAAATGGTTAATTTTGGATGATTTTCCCATTAAAACTTCTATTTATAGGGATTTTCCATAGCTATGTTAAATAACCAGAGGGTAAATCAACTTGGATAATGGAGCGCCACCTGTGTGATCAGACACGATCACCACCAGCCTGTGAGGAACACCTTCATTCACTTCGATGATGAGAAAGGCGCTGTCGGATCACCACAGAAATGGAGAAATGTGACCAGAAAGACTTGGGATTTCAAGAGTCAAAAATGACCACCCAACCGGAATCAATTCTCGTGATTTCAGAGGCCAAACATGGTGATTTCACCAATAGAGATATCAAGGTGCCCAGGAAACAGGCACCAAATCTGACTCCTACACCTAGCTTGCAAAGGAGCCCATGTTTGACCAAACATCTGAGGTTGGTCAAGTAGTATAACTTCGCCATATGCCTGAAATGCATTTGAAATTCAGAAATCCATGATAGATAGACCTTGTTGATGTAATCCTTGAGAACTTGGCCAACGCCTGAATTTGAATGATAATCTCATTGGTATGATTTGAGGGAAAATCTGAACCAATCCGAAGATTACACTCCTCAAACATGGCTTGTTGGCAAATCCCCATTTAGTTCGATGATTTTCCCATTACAGCCTCCATTTATGGGGGATTTCCAAGTGCCATGTTTGAGAACACCGGAGAGTATCATTTCGATTTTTCTCCGTTTGGATTTCGTGATTTTGCTAAGACCAACGAGATAAACCGGCTGTTGTTCTAACCAATCAGATCCTTGGTTAAATATATCCCTGTTAAATACATAAAAATATACATGATTATATATATGATCCCATTATGTAATATATGAATCACATAAGTCACATTGTTGGTTAATATATATATATATAATACCTAATTGATTTATATTGTATATCCGCATGAAATCCGTATGAAATCCTTATTCTTGATGGTTAACCCCCACAAGATTGCGTTTTAACCAGCAAAAATGGCAGTTCCTGGGCAGATGAAGTTCCATAATATGGAGGTTTCCTGAAATGGGGGTACCCTGAAATCATCAATTTTAATCGGATTTTCCATTATAAACCATCCATTTGGGGTACCTCCATTTTAGGAAACCCCAAAAAAAGACCATGAAATCCCCACGATTGCGCCCCGCGTTAGAGGCGCCTCCAAGAAACGCACCTTGCGCTGCGTGAAGTCTGAACCGTGACTTTGGCGAAGTTTTCTTAGAGCTGGACTGGTTGGGTTTCAATGGGAAAATCATGGGGAAAATATGGCACAGGAGGCCCTAAGAAAATGATCTACAGTGGATTTTCCACATTTGCTTTGTTTACAGAAGGGTAGATGGGTAAAATACGGTAGTTCCAAAAAATGTTGATGATTCATCATGATTTCCCAATGAATATAGGCATTTGGGGACTATACCACATTTTCAGACACAGCCATTTGGCCAACAAAAACTGAGGGTTGACCAATCAAAATGATGGCGTCTAGTCAACTACATGATGGAAAATACTTTTAAAGGGGTTACTGTATTGGATATATTCAATGGACAACCAACCATCATGGGGATGTCTAATGATATATCGTTCAATGCGAGTAATTATAATGATATTCATTTCAGAATTGATTGTGATTTGCCAAGATTGGTGGTTTCACTCTAGCCATAAATGACTGTTTGATCGGCTAAAACTGGGATTTCACTCACCAAAATTAAGATTTAGCCAGCCACAACTCCCAAGCACTTCCTAGTTTTAACCAACGAAAGATGGGTGGTGAAACCCTACAGATGAGAACCAATCACCCGTTGCGAGAACTAATATGAAGGACACCAACTGCACGAACTTTGCCGATGCACTCCGGGTTTCTGGTGAGATTTCACATGTTTTTTCAACAGTGCCCTGATGACATTGTGATCAGTTAACTCAGGCCACCATCCTCAGAAAATCTAGAGAAGCAGATCCAATACTTTTCCAAGAGATCGAGAATCTACATATATTTGGGGACTGTAATTTTACTACCCAAAAGATGGGATTTTGTACAACTAAAATTGTTGACATTCTGGTCAATAAAGGTGAGTGTTTTTCCACCTACAAACAATGGGGAACCAAGAGCATCCTTCCGAAGTTACCACAGAAAGAGTGGGCTAAGACCCGTCGTGAAAGAAATTTCTGGGAAAACTGGAATATGAAGCAACAGAATCCAATCTTTTTTTGAACATTGATTGCTTTTACGTTGGGAATCGTGACATGGAGCGGAAGCTTGAAAGAAGGCAATAGATGTATGTATATTTTGGATTTAGAGCTTGGAACAGTTGAAAATGGCAGAGTGCAAGCGGGTTGCAACAAGCAAAATGACAGGAGTGGAATAACAACTTCCAACAGAAAAGCCGCGAGCTGTGGTGAACAGAAATGGGAGAATATGGGGCAACAGAATCCAATGGTTGTTTGAACATTGAGAGCGTGTTGACATGGAGAGGAAGCCTGAGATAAGGCAACAGATGTTTGCAGGTACATTGTGGATTTGCATCATGGAACAATTCAAAATGGTAGAGTGCAATCGGGTTGCAAGAAGCAAGATGAGAGGAGTGGCAGCAGAAGAGAGCCGGGGGGAAAAACTATGAAAACCAGCTCTTAAAACAAGCAAGGCAATGGCCATGCCTCTCAAAACTCAGGCTGGCCGGTGGAGATAGCACAAGCGTCTCCCATTTGCTCGTCAATGTGAGTGAAATGCCAATGCACACTGCATGCCTTCCCGGCTGTCCTTGCAGATGGAACGATCGTTGCCTGGGGCGATGCACCCATAACTTTGTTTGTAAATCCCCATCATATCCCAATTCTGGTTGCTCAAACCCACTAGAATGTGTGTGTGTGTGTATGAATATATATATATATACATATGTATCAATATATATTCCATTATATCCCAATTACATAGCCAATATCACCGTATGGGTTTGACTCAAAATAGGATGCCCCATGCCATCCCATTGTTCCTCATGATTTCCCTGTTAAAATTGCCATTTTGGTGTATACCGCATTTTCAGACACGCCCATATCAATTCCTTGAATTGGTTGTAAATGCACATCACCTCCCAAGTATAGTTGGTTAACCCTAGATGTTGGGAGTAAACCAATTTTTTTTTGCTAGACGTACTTCCTTAAATTGGTTAAAGAAATCCTATTGGATCCCAAGAATGCTCAGTTTAACCCTAGATATTATGGGCAAACCTCATTTTCGACCAGTTGTTGAGCGAATCGCTGGGCACCAAGGCCCGAGCCCTTGATCTTTGAGGCGCAAAGTTATGATGTCTGGATGTGCACTGGTGAAAGAGATGGAAAAACGGCAGAAATGATTGAGATATCGGGATATTTGTGAGATAATGTATTGGTTAAGACGTTATCATACTTTTGAATTTACCTATTGGTTGAGAAATATTGGGGATATCATGGGGATAGATACAAAGAATATCAATGTATTGGTTAAGATTTTAGGGCAATGTCCTGGAAATATCATGGCTCATATCTCACCCGAACTTGTACTGGAGGAACAACAGATGACCAACATGTTGGGGGTATGAGGACCACCAACCGCTGAGTTTCGCAGCAGGAGAAGAACAACAAAGTTTGGATCAGTGAGGGAAGTTGTCCCCCAGGAAGGGGCGCCCTAGAAAGCTGAGTTGGTTTATATCTAGGTTACCAGGTTAAGTACTTGGAGGATCATCCCACGAATCGTAACTGGTTCGTAAAAATGGTTACTAAGTCCCCAAATCATTGGGTTATCCCCATAGTATTTTTGTGGGTTATGACTACTATTCACTTACGATTCCTGAGATGATCCTCCAAGTAGGGTTTATTTCAACTGGGAGTCCTTTCCTGCATGTAGAGTTGTCCCATCATCACTGCATCGAAACATTTGCCGGTGGGAGAGCTTCGCTCTTGAGGTCAGTCCCATTTCCATTCGTGATGGGTCCATCAACCATGAGACTGTTCCCGTAGATGTTCATGACAATGCAGTTTGTGCATGATAACCTCATGTATCATATATTCCAATCTTCGTTGCTCATACTCCCATGTATATATATATAATATATATATATATTGATTTGATAGCCCCATTGTTGGCGACAATGCCAAAAATGTTGTGTGTATGTTGATGTTCAAATGCGTGTTGACTATTTGTGCATATTTACTGATGAAAACCTTATCTCTCATGTTAGAACTTACCAAAATCTGTGGTCCCCCGTGTCTTAAAGTTTGACTTATGCCCATTTAGACCAAACGGATACTCCATTCCATCCACTCCGAATCAAAAATTTTCCCCATGCTCACAAATTCGTGATTATTCATCACTTTCCCCGTTAAATTCCCATAAATTGTGGATCGATCATGGTGTTCCTTGTTTCTCAACGGCCATATTCGATCTTTTTGTGAATTAGCCGTGTATAGTATAGTACAGATCACTATCATATACTCTTGAAATTCCTGGTTATAATCAGCATTGTCCCATAATTGTGTCCTATATGTTTTTCCATATTTTCCCTATATGTGCAATATATTCCACTAGAATTTCCCCTGGATGTTCCTGCTACATCATGAAATTCATGGGTGTTTGATCCTCGTTTTCTGGTGAATCCCCCGGACTCCGCCATCGCTGGCCGCCATGGCGACTTTCCAGGTGGCCCCCGGGCCGGCAACACCGCGCGATCTCGGCGAGGTGTCGCCCTCCTCACAGGACGATCCTGTAATGAGCAGCGGCTAAAGCCCTGTTGATGATTACCCTTTGGTAAACTAACATGTTTAATGGGAAAATCAACTATTTCTATGGCAATTTTCAATAGCTATGTTAGTTTACCAGAGGGTAGTTGGGGGATTATACTACCCAACCACCAGTCATATAGTGGTGATTGTATGTGATTGTAATAATCCAATGGAATCCTGTAAGCCAACGAGTATAATGGAATGACAGGGATTTTGAACACTGCTCAAAATGGGCTATCTGAAAATGGAGCACACCCTTCAAATGGCCCTTGGTGGCGTCCGTCGAGCTCCTGCTGCTCCAAAGCGAGGCAAGGCTGCAGCAGGAGCAAGACTCTTCCTTTGGCACCTTTTTTCAGCAAATTGTGAGATCGCTTCAGCGAAAAACCCCGTTAAACCACCATTTTCCTATGGTTTTCCTATGGTTTGAAGCTTCACACCAGTCATGATTTGACTCTCCAGGCTTGGTCGTCCCAAGCGTTGATGCACTACATGCTGCCGATCCCTGCAGCGGCGGGACCGGGCCGAATGCTTGGCCCACACACGTCTGGACCAAGCCAGTGATACGACTGGTGGTGGTGGCGCGTCCCCATCTTCTAGTTGGAGAAATCTGCAGTCGCCGAGCTTCATCTCCGACTGATGAGACCAATTTAGTCACTGACTTTTTTCCGGACTTTGATTGCAATGGTGAGCCGGCCCGAAGATTCCGGGTGGACATTCCTGCCCCACCACCAGTGGACAGCACCCAACCGCTGCTCCCAAAACATGGTTTGGCGGTTTTAATAGATTGATGCCATCTGCATGTAGTATATATGACTTTCACGTTTCCAGTGGAATAAGTTGCTGCCATCTGCCTTTTTCCTGCTCGGGATTGAGAGTGCTCCAATTACTCATTGTTGATTCAACATAGCAGTGGACACCCGTCATTTCAAACAAGAAATCTATCTGCTTACAAATCAGGGATCTTCTCATTGAACGTCATTGCCATATTGTGTTTCCTGGGGGGTACAGGAATCCAAAATGAAAATCAATGCCGAAGGTCAACACACCAAATGATGAATGATTGGTGAATGCATTGAAAAAAGGTTACGTTCAGCTCCACATAAAAGGCAATATCTAGAGTTTTTTTCCTCTTTGATTCGAGTGTAGGTAAAAATCATCAACCTTCAAGCCAGACAGTTAAATACACAAATTACTTTCTTCGAGTGATCCCCACCAACTGACATTATCTGACATATATTCTGGCATTCTATCCGGCATCTATTCTGACATTCTGTTTGGCATTCTTTCTGGCATGTGTTCGGGTCCAGGCGGAGCCCACAGCATCCAGAGCTGGCGGAGGAGCAGGAGGAGGAGGAGAGGAGAAGGAGAAGGCGAAGGAGGAGCTGCACCGTTGTTAAAATCTAGAGACCCTCACCTGGCAGGTAGGGAAATAGCGAATCTTTGTGACTAGTTTGATATACCTAGATCCACCCGGAGGATGAAAAAAGTGCCGCAATCCATTGTGACTGAAATTTCCGCCGCAGCTAAAAAAAAAAAACGCAGCTCAAAAAAAAAGCCGCAACTCAAAAAAAAGGCGTCAGGGGAAACTGCACAACCATTGGATCGTCTCTTCTACTGAAATCAAAACGTCTTGGAA
>BGPT01003585.1:2270-32602 GCA_003297045.1 Symbiodinium sp. clade C Y103 | reverse complement strand
CAGGAATGAGTCCTATACATATTGGAACATATGGACCCTATCTTCTACACCGAATAACTGGTGAACTCGGTGAGAGCCGATCAGCTTTTCTTACAATTTTCAAGTGACCTCCTTGCCCTGGCGACATGATGACTGGGAGCATCGCTTTCGGTTGTCGGATGTTCGAGTATTGGTCGCAGTATGGCCTGGCTTATGCTGTCGGTACAAAATTTTCTGCTGCTTCTCCCCGTTGGGTACGGGGTATGAAGCTTGGCACTTTGCATACNCTTATGCTGTCGGTACAAAATTTTCTGCTGCTTCTCCCCGTTGGGTACGGGGTATGAAGCTTGGCACTTTGCATACCGTTTCAGCAGGTTTGGTGTACGCTACCTGATGCTTTGCATATCCAGTCTGAGGAATTTTTGGTCGGCTGCATTTTTTAAGCTTGTGGACCGCACCATTGACTTAGTTGGACCTCGCGTTTCAGAGTATCCCTACATTGTATGGTATTTGGTGGCAATGACACTACCTCCTTGCAGGCCTGTACTGAGAGCCGGGCGCTAGGTTATTTCCATTTTGGTTNTCAGAGTATCCCTACATTGTATGGTATTTGGTGGCAATGACACTACCTCCTTGCAGGCCTGTACTGAGAGCCGGGCGCTAGGTTATTTCCATTTTGGTTTCACTGTTTCTTACTGCAACTGATAAGTGACACAGGCCCTGTGCCAGCGTGCGCTTTTTCCGAGCAAAAAAAAGAGCCAGCGTGCGTCATTCTGATGAAAAAAAGAGAATGTACAAAAAGACGGCGTAAAGATTCACGAAATGGATCGGATTTATCGCCATTCTCACTGGCTGGTGTTCACGACGTGAAGGATTCACGTGATGGATTGAATTCATCGCCAAGGCATATCGGCTCCAGACTTTTAAAATTGCCACTTAAGACATTGGGTGAAGCGAAAAAAAATAGGAGTTAGGTGGCAGTTATAGGTTCTTAACGATTCTATGGGTTTTGATCAGGTAAAATTCGGAGGGTACCTTGAATAAGAAAAAGCGGCGTCCGCGCGACTTGTAGTGGAATCGCTTGGTATCCACAGTTTTCCTCTTGCACAAAAAATTGTCAAAAATCCGGGTGATGAAGTGAAGATAAAGCAAACGGAGGGGAGTGAGGAGAGCGAAAAAACCAAAAAAATTCAATCAAACAAAAACCCTCAGACACCAGGTGATGGAACTTGAGTCTGAGTGTTCAATGCCAGTCTTTAGAAGATTATCTGCCAAAGTAAGTTTGCGAATTAGGGCAAAAATGAAAGAAGCCGCGAAGGCGAGAATGCCTACTCTGGGTTTCGAATATCCGTATTTGGACCCTCAAACTCTCTCTGTTGTCGTTGCTGTTCATGTCATCTCTTCTCTCCCTCCCCCTTACCCTCCCTCTCACCACTCACCTCGCTCTGGTTTGTTTGTTGGGGTTTACTGTTTGGTTTGTTTGTCCCTTTGGGAGTAGAATGGGATAACTGCCTGGGCCGATTAGGATTGTGTCAAAGTGCACGTCGTAGAGCCATGAGGTTTACCTATGATCTTATGGATGACAGGATTCAACTGGACCTGAACGAAATAGAAAATGTGTTAGAGATGCGAGGTACAGCTCCACATGAGTATTCGGGTGTGATAGCGCGGCCGTGCAACACCGCAAATAATGCCCCACTGCCGGGAGGCAAGGCGGCACAGATCATACTGACAATAAAACAATAACTGTGCAAGACGATGTGGCTAGCCACGGCCGTGCCTCATGGACCGCAGGCAGTGTGGCGAATATACCCAATGACCCTTGTCGGGTACAATAGAAATCAAGAAAAGAGGATGGGACCCCTACTCCGAATCACCAAGGAGCGGAAGGTGCTGTGCTTCATCAACTACACAGCACAGGTTGGCACCAACCTGCTTGCTAGGGAGATGACGCAACCATGTCCTATTAAGGGACAGCCTGGCACCCAGCTGCTGATAGAATATAACTTTGCCCCACAGCCCGGAGGCTAGGCGGCAACAATTGTAACAATGTTTCAACGCGATCAATCTCTGACATATGATGACCTGGGAACTTTCACTTTTACGAAGGAAGTCAATACAGACCCTGATGTAGCTAAGAGCCAGGATAAGGTGATCATCTTGGGCATATCAATGCTCGGTGAGTGGATCCTCTCCTGGTTCAGCTTCCTCGGGGTCAGATGAGCAGGGCATTGGAACGCCTGCATATACGTGGCACTCCCTTCTCCGTTCACCGCGTTGTGAACGCCCCCTGGCAGCGGGGGGGGGGGATTCCTCTTTTGTTTGAGCAGCCCTGGACAGATACTACGTCACTGCCTCATTGGGAATGATGCGGTGTGCATAGTAGATGAGTCGACATGCCTTTAACAATTTCAACAAGTTTCAAACGACCTTACTCACCCAAGGCTCCAGCAAGTCTCCACCAAGTGATGACCGGGGTTCTATTGATGCTGTTATCAGTAGATTTACAAAGACGTCACTTTTTATGTGTGTGGCTATTGACTGGCTGCTTCTCCCGCTTTGCTTTGGCGGGACCAGTAGCCATGATTCAGCATTGGTTTGGCGGAGTACTACGCGCTGTACACATTGCGCACCTCGAGCACATCAGGAGTGGGTCATGGAAGGCCTGCGTGGTATTTATGGGAAGTCTCGCTCCGCGCTCTATGGTGAGAATCTCATAGGTTTCTTTTGCACTGTGGAGTACTTATGAGAGCCGGGCTTGGGTAGTCGTTTCCGTTTTGACCACTTTGTACATTGCGCATAGTGTTTCTGAATTTGTCTCATTTTCATGTTAAGTGACACAGGCCGTGAGCCAGCGTGCGCTATTTCCGAGCAAAAAAAATTGCCACAAAATAAACAATTGTTGCCAATGATAAGAATCCATTAAAAACCGAATATCTTCTTTGGTGAATAGAATGTTCAAAAACCACATTGCAGAACTTGTTTAACATTATTTCTCCGTGGGTGAGAGCAATTGTGTTATTGCGGAAATGCATGGGAATTTCAACCGCGTCTCGAAGGCCTGCAAGAGGACCCCTTCATAACCTTCTTCAAAAAGCCTCCCCTCAAACGCCTGTGTTCTTGTTCTCTGTTGACAATTCTCTCCATGACGATTGGAATAACTTGGATCCTGCAGTAGCTGCCTCTTCTTCAACTGCACCTCTTTCAGTGCAACTCCTGCAGAAGAGCTGGGCATGAGTTTTTTGGAAGACATGGTGCCGTAGGAAGCTCTGAGCAGTCGTTTTTCTGTTCCAGTGACGCCGCTTACGCAATTCTTCGACCTCCAGTCGAGGCAAAGCGTGTCGTCAATTCTCCGCTCATTTCCACCATATTCATCACGTCTGTTGAAGACATTCATAGAAGAAACTCTGACAACCTCAACCTCGTCTGCAAGCTTGTCAACCCAGGCTTCAGACTGTCCTGGGGTTTTGTCAGTTGGCTCATCTGACCATAAAGTGTCTGAAGCACCATAGAAGTGCAAAGAATCTTCATCAATCCAAACATCATCAACCACCGCATCATCGTCTCAATCCCAGTTGAAATCTGTCATAGTTGTCCATGGTGTGGAACTCATTCTTACCAATCTCGACTGCACGGATCATTTATTTATATTTTTCCTTGACCACTTCAATTCATCCTTTTTCCTTTCTTTGCATCTGGTCTTGAGATGCCCTGGGGTTTGAAGGCAAAGTGGTAGTAGGAGTTGGCGATGGTGTTTCAACAATGCGTTGGATGCGGAGAAGCAGGTTTGTAGCTCGAGAGTTTGCAAACACAAGCCGCCATGACACCTACAGTCCAGCTACTGGCGATTGTGTCAACAGTCAACAATCTCGTTGTAATTGCTTTGCTGCAAATGGTAGCCAATTTGGAGAGCAGTGGATGCACTGATGAGCAGCACCAAATTGTTCTTGCTTCATTGGAAATCAAGGATGATTCTTACAGATACCTCAGGAGAAAGTTGTTGGAGTTGCGCATCTCGATGTTCAGTACGTTGTCTTGAAGAATCTTCCAGGACAGCGCATTGGGGCAAAAGCTTGGTATTGGCACTTCGAAAAGCATGCCGCCGACACCATGAACATTTCCTGGAGTGAGATACAACCTTGTCTAGCAAAGCATGGTACAAATGTTTTCCTGCTGCATGTGGATGATTTGTTGTTTACAGGAAGCTTGGTGTTTTGGAAATGTTTTCTTTCCAGCCATGCAGAAAGAGTTCAGCGTGAGTTTCAATGTTCTTGGAAATGAAGGTTCAGAGATTTCTTTTCTGAAGAGTCGGTTTGTCAGGTTGAAGGATGGTATCATGGTTGTTCCAGGTACTACAGAGGGGAAAGTGCTTGCTTGGTTTGAACAGTTTTTCGGCGCAGCGCGTTTGCAGAAGATCCCTTGTGATGTTGGGATTCAACATGAGGATGTGTGCCCAGAACGTGGAGCAGTTGACAGCAGCCCCTACCCCAGCATCATTGGCCTTTTGCTTTACTTTGCAAGGGATGGCATTGATGTGATGTTCACTGTGAAGGAGCTTGCAACAAGCATGTCAAAGCCCGCACTTTGTTCCTTGCAGAGGCTTCCAAGGTTGGTGGGATACTTCAAGTACATTGGAAACATGGGCTTGAAACTTTCAGTGCCAGAGTTTGGAAGAGGAAAACGCAAAGAAGGATGCGAGAGCCAATGGGTACTTGAGACTTTCACCGATGCTGAGTGGTCAGGCAACAAATCCCACAGGAAGTCCTCAAGCTGCGCAATTCACTTCTTGCATGGATGTCTTGCTATTCTTCAAGGACACAGACGGTCATCAGTTTGTCGTCAGAAGAGCGCGAGTTGCATTCAATGGTTTCTTGTGTTGTGATGGCTTGTTCACCAAACGATGTGCTGAGTTTCTCCTGTCAGCGCATGTGGAGCATTTTCAGCGGAGAGGCAATAGTGCAGTTAGACAACTGGCGGCGCGTCAGGGAGTGGGCAAGATTAGACACCTTTCTTGCAGGATCTTGTGGATCCAGGAGATGACTCTTTCTGGTGGAGTTTGCGTGGGCCAAGTGCCAACCCTTTGGAACTACAGTGATGTGGGACCAAAGTTTTGACCACAGGAAGGCTGTTCTTCTTGCTGCGTGAAGTTGGGATGATGGATCCTTATACTTCGGAGATGATCGGTCAGGAGGAGCATGCAGTTGTGACCGAACAGATTCGAAACAAAGAAGCGCTTGCAAAAGTTGTTGTACGTTTGGTGAATGCATGAGCCTGGTTTTGGGAGTTCAAGGCTTTGAGTCTCTGGCTGCGGATGCAGTGGATCCGGACACTTTCCATTTGTCCGAAGTCTCAAAAGATTCCAATGAAATTTTCTGGATTTGGGCAGTGATGTTTTTCATGTTTGCGCTTTGGATGATGTTTGCAGTGGTGGCTTATTTTGCTTGGAAGAGGCTTTCAACAGACTTGTATCACTGCTGCAATCAAGTTGCAGACGAAGACTACTATGCAGCACAGCAAGCGGAAAGGATTGACCTTCTGACTCAACGTTGTGAGCGAGTTGAGACCGAGCTTGAACAGAACCATGCAGAACTGGGTGATAGGGTTACAGGAACAAACAATGAGCTAAGTATGACCCACGACTACGTCACTGGTTTGCATTATTTTTCGGTTTTGCATGGTGGTTTCTTAAGGAATGGGCTTGGTTGATCTCATGAACAATGGGTGCGTGCACCTCACGATTTTGGAGAGAGCAAACTTGATCAGCTCCAGAACTGGAAGTGGTGTTGAGTACATGAGGCTGGTACGCCAACGTTTTGCACCAGAAGGACCAGCAGATGCAACAGATGAGAACGACAATGGAAACGATGGTGAGAGTTCAGAAAGTGAGATGGTAGAGGATGCGGAGATGGAAGTGCCAGATGCTTCACTTGCATCAGGTGGTGCACATACTCTGGACGAAACGGTGGAATTTCTGAAGGCAGAACATTCGAGATGTCCTGAAACAAACGAGTTTTTGGGATGCCAATGCAATCCTTAGTTTTTTGGACGAAGTGCGGGGAAGTTCAGCTGAAGCGATGGTTCCACGTTGCAGCAACAGAGTTTCCACTTTGTTTTCAGACTGGACCACCAAGGCGACTGAACAGAACAGATGGAATAGTGCTGACAGATACACCGCGATACCAGGCGAATTCGGGAATCAAGCAGAAGCCGGATCGTGCAAGCGAGCAAAACAGTTTTAGACGTGCTTCTTGATGAAATAGCAGTGCTAAGCGCCTTCGATCAATGGACAAATCCATATTTTTTTTTGGCATGCGGACCTTGGAGTCCTTTTTCGGAACAACCAACGAGGCTGTGTGTATCCTTTTTTCATGGCGTCATTTTTGGCGTTTTGTTTGCAACCGGCATAGTTCAACACACAGTACTATTTTGAAAAAACAAGCGCAAAATTATCCAGAACAAAGCGGTGTAAATTCGTTCGGTGGAAATCATGAGGCAGAAACTTGGCAACGTTGCGCGACTTGGACACATGTCAACATGGAAACCAAAACATTGTTTCCAGTCAAACGGTGCTGGTGCGCAAAGATGCGTATGGCCTTTGCGCGCGTGGATGGCCTCCGGCGAAGCACTGCAGTTGCAAAGATGTGGGGTTGACATATCGCACCCTTGTGGCAACTGACGCTACAACCATTTTGTGGTACATGATTGTCCCGCGCAAATTAAATATGACGGTTTTGTTTTCCATATTCTTGATGGCATTTCAATAAATCTTTCGCAAATGAGCGACAATTGTTGGAAATTGGTTGGCACGTTGGGGATTCCACCAACAGTTGCAAGGTGGTTGCAATCACATTCCACCCAATTGCTGGGCGCGCTAGTGGCTGGAATGATAGTGTGTTAGTTTCAACTTATACCATTTTCCCTGTTTGGAAAGGATTGTACATTTCTTTATACTACGTAGTTGTGTGATGTCACGCATGTTGACCTGGGTGGATGGGAGGTGGGGTCCGACAAAACGACGTTTGAATCAATTCAAACGCCTCAACATTTTTGGTTTTCCATTGGCCGGGGCAAGGTCGGGGTCCAGTTGGCATGGGATTGGGATTGAATTACGTGTCCGCTTGCGCAGAAGTACGCGCTTGATTTGCGCAGCGGGACGCCTCAGTAGGGAAGGATAGGGTCCTGCAAACCTCAGCGGTATCCAATCGAATAAAAGGTTGAATGTCACACGTAGACTTTCAAAATGTCACATTCTGATGTCACAGTTTCACAATACGAATTTTTGAACTCCAACCTTCAAATTTCAGAATCCAAATTTTGGAATCCGTCGTGCAATTTTCAGACTCCGATCTCCAAATGTCACAGTTCTACATTGCTCCTGTTTTGGTTTGCAAGTACTGCAATCACATGATTATTGTGCCAACCGACGATAGGAAAATGCTACCAAAATCAAATCGCCAAGCAGTGCCCACAAAAGTAAAATGACATCAATATCCCACTTTGCAGGACCTTGAAAGTGACCATGATTGACCACCAGTTTCCGCAAAGGTAAGATGAGGTCAAAAACACAACCCCATGGAATTTCAAATTGGTTGGCGGTGTCCACACAAGGAGGACGTTTTCAAAATCATACCCGGAAAAATCTTTAAACTCAGTATCGAGGTCCATAAGGGTACGATTATGTCAAACCTTCATTTCCATGGGACCTCGGACCTGGTATTGATTCTATTGATATTCGGTTTTCACGAGGGCAGTTGATACCACAACCCCACTTCCATGGAACTTCATGGCCCGGCGTGTCCTGCGCTTGCGGGAATCCAAATGGGTTTCGGCCCATCGCAATGGTCGAACCCAGCACCATTCGATTGCAAGATCGTAGCCCCTCGACACACGGCATGTGATTCCAGCACCCGCCATTGAAGCGGTCTGCGCAGAAACAATTTCAACGATACAAGTGATGCTGGTTTTTTGGGAGTTCTGATTTCTACATTGTTTTGCTTCGGATTCGGAAACGAGGTTGTGCCGACTTGTTGCAAGGGCTAGGTGTATCAGCGCGGTTAATTTTGTTTGATTCATGTTTGCGGTTGGCTGTAAACGTTTGTGGGGCCGACGAAATGCAACAGAAGGATCTGGATGTGTCCTGTTCATGTTCCGCTTTGGCCTGGTAGCGTCAGCTGCCAGTCAACTTCCCTGGCCACTTTTCGCCACGCACCCCTCATTTCAAATGATGTTGGGCGATTTGGTGGCCCGGCGTGGACAACACGGAAACCTAGCCGGATCACAAGCAACAAAGTCAGACGTAGAAGCAGCAGTGTTGGACCAATTGCATATTTTTTTTCAAACGGAATTTTTATCGTCCAGCAAAACGCGTATTTTTTTGGATGTGGTGGGGTGGGGTACTAACGTTCATTTGAACTTCCGCGCATACGTGATGCTACGCTACTGCAGGTTCATCCTCCACTTCCACACATGCGTGATGCTAAGCTACTCCACGTTTTTCTTGCACTTCTACATACGTGATGCTACGCTATTGCACGTTCTTCTTGCACACCCACACATACGTGATGCTACTCTGAGGTGGGGTGGGGTGGGGCAATAACGTTCAAATGCGCTTCCACACATACGTGATGCTACGGTACTGTATTTTTTTTTCCATCTACACCCATACGTGATGCTACCCCTGGGGTGGGGTAAGGTGGGGTGGGGCAAAAACACAGTTGGTGGAAATTGATGATAGAGTCGGTCCCCAACAGTGTCCCTGCAACAAAAGGATCGAAGAAAGTGAATAAGAAAATTTTGCGCATTTTTTCGCTTTGTTCGATCCTGCCAGTGGCGCTTGGAACACACGCGTGAGTTGATCAAACAACTGTCTTGGAATGATAAGGAGCGTCCCGCCCAAAAAATAATGTTTCGAGGTTGTCGATGTAAAAATTAAACCCCACACTTTCGGAGACTACGTTTTTCATTAAAAATTAACGTTTCAAAAATAAATTGCCAATCAGGGTGTCGATGATACGGATTAATTTTGCTTTGGGCACGGTCGAGGGCCAATGAGTTGGGGCGATTATTGCCCGGTGGCAGAAAAGGTTAAGCACGTTGATAATGCCGGGACAGTTCGTGTATTTGCCAACGGTCCACTTGATTCTGAACTCTGCGAACCTTTTGTGTTTGACGCGCTCCCTGCGATAATGTTTCATGGCTGCATTTTCCAGCTCGGGTGTGCCCAACGTTTGGCAAAAAAATGCGCCATCACCACGGCACTTCCGCTGATTTCACCACAGGCACTAAATGGAAACATTCGACGCGGCTTCCACGCTTTCAGTTGCAGGACGTGCATGACCTCCTTTGAACATGATAGAATTTGTTCCTGTTTTTGCAAATCGGTTGCGGGGCTCTCGCCGGTTTAAACACGCACGGTCGAAAGTAGGAACCAACAGACAAGTGCAAAACTAACACAAATGCATGACATTGGGAAGTCACATGAAGGAACAGGCCTACAGGTGCAGACAAATGTATGGGTAATTATCTCATTTTATATATGAATACGGCGCGAGGCGGGAACAAAAATACAAAATCAGTTTCCAAATGTTTTGATTGCGCCTGCTCGAAAGCGAAACCACGATCCCAGAAAGGCGCGGGACAAACGTTTACACTTCAACTGTCGACGTCAGAACTGCAAAAGGAAACTCGCGCAACTGGCCATTTAGGACATTGCACGGCTCGAGCCACAGCTCCAATTGCGGAAATTTACTGCGAGAGACTTGCTCCAATTTTGCGTGCCAGTTCATGACTGGTCATCGCACGTTTCGGGGTGGGGCGCAGAAATGGTGTTGTCAATTACGGTCGGGACACACAGCCAACAAAAATTTGGGCCACCGAATTTGTTTAGCAATTATTGTTTCGAAATGCGGGGGTTTTCTTAACCAATTTTGTTCTCCAGCGCTTGATGGGGTTGCAATGCAAAAGTGTTTGCCCTCGGTTTCGAGGCCGTCATATGAACTTTTCTTCGCCTCGTCAAGACGTACCTTTCCGACATGGATTTCACCAACATCCGTTTTTGCAGTGCATCATCGCCTCGGATTTAGTTGGTTCGCAATGAAATTACCGCTGCTCCAAACAGAACGGTCGGGGTTACCATTGCAGCAAATAGTTTTTACGATTTTGTGCGCACATTTGTTGGTAAAACGGTCGTGCAATTATTTCATTTGGCCCTGGAAAGTTGCAATGGAATTTTGAAATTAAGACGACGACGATGTGTCAGTAGAACTGAAACACACACACACACACAAATAAGTAAACATAGGGTGAAATTGCAACAGAACTGTTGGAAATGTTTGTATGACGTGTGGAAATTAATCTTAATATTTTTGTGCCGTAATGTTAAAAGTGTTTCGCGTCAGGTACCACCAATTGAATCTGCAGATGCTGGGGCGTTGTTGCGCGGCCTAAACCCGCAGCCAATTCCACCCCAAGGTGGGCAACCAAACAAAATTATAAGGGAAGGGAAGAGACTTGAAAGACACCTTAGCATGCAAAAACGATCGACTTTTTTGCGGGCGATGCAACTTAAAAATGTAAATTGGTTTTGTAAGGTGCACATGACAAGTAAAGGAACTTAGAAATTATCGAATCAAAAACAGGGCTCCCACTAGAAGCAGCAACCACCACCAGGTGAACTTACAAGTATGCTGGAAAACTAATTCTTGGGGATCCCTCTGCCACCTGCACCACCCGTTCTTAGGGCACAACCGCCATTCACATTTGAACAGTTGAATCTTGCCTTGCAGCGCTTGAGAGCAAATAAGTCAAGTAATGAAATTGGGTTGGTTGCTGAATTGCTTCACGATGTGCCGGATGACTTCTTGCAGGACTCCTTATGTTGCTCAGTGATGTGATTAGAAAGAGTTGCGCCCAATACATGGATCAACCCCTTGTTCACGATGATTGTAGAGTGTAGCCAAGCGAAAACGGACATTGATTTCCGGCCTATTGCTCGGGTAGGCTGATTTTACCAGCTGTTTGCATCTATTTTATTTTCCCGGATGGAACCAACGCTTGACAACTGTCTCAAGCGGGAAAAAAATATAGATTACGTCGTGGGAAGAGGTTGGAAGAATACGTGGGGACGGCAAACCCTGTTATCGACAGATTGTGGACTGTAAACTGTTCTTCTTTGGATTGGTAGCTTGGATTTATCCAAAGCATTTGATAAAGTAAAGTGCGCTGAACTTTGGGTTTCGTTACTTGAACATGGCGTTTCCGAGCATCTGGTTTGGATAATTGACTTCTTGACTTTGGCGCAGCAGGGGCAAATTCAAGGTGCCGCAAACTTGAATCTGTGTTTCCACCTTTTTGCAAGTGTTCGTTGAGGTTGCGTTTTTTTTTTTAACTCGGACATTTTACAATCCCTTTTGCAAACAGGAATTGGCAAATGGAAACAAACATTTGAAGTGTTGGGTGCTGGGTGTGTCGAAACTTTTGGACCTACGGTCTGCTGATGATATTTTGCCATTCGCACGGACAGCTGAACAAACTTTCTAACTATTAGAGACCCAAGTGGAACAGCTGGCAACAACTAGGTTTGTCTTTGAACGCAAGCACAAGGGTGGTTGTACCAAATGAAACCCAACCACCCACACATGTAATGACAGCACGAGGAGACAACGTTGGGGTGAAACATGATGACCAGGTCACAAATAATTGCACCGGGGTGACGCGGGTCACAATTTATGACGCAATTGTGACTCGTGTAGCTTTATTTGGAGTTGGCCGCCGCACCATTTACACACAAGACTTACATCGTATTGACGCAAATTTTTCGCAGGTCACGAGTCCGAAACAATGGGACAGATGGCACGCATTTGCTCTACAACCCGAATGTTGGCCTTCTCGCACGGATGACGTTGTATTTGTTTGCACCAACCATAGTTGAGATGCATTGTGACGGTGTCCTATATTTAAACATTTTTGTTTCACCAGCCACCTGCGTCAAAATAGGCTAGCTTCGGGCATGCAAAATCAACCCAACCCAACTCATGAACAATTTCCAGCCAAGACGGTGGTTCACCAATGCGTCGCGACCAGGGATTCCATGCCCAGCGAATTCCGAAAACAAGATTTAATTCACCAAGCAGGCAGATGGCAATGTTGAAACATGTTTTGAGTCATGAGAAAGAACTTATCCAGAACCCACCCGAAGTGGTCGCTGCCGCCTCGTCGTCCTCGGCCTCGAAGCCGGGGGTCGCTTCAGTGCCGAAACGGCGACTTTCCTCCGGCTGCTAGCCAAAACGCGGGCCCAAGCGGTCCCACACCAACTGCGATCTTCAGCAGTAACAGCATACATTTCCCGCTGGTCCGCCTTCTTTCTGCGGCTGCCTACCGCACCTTTGCGGCCAGCCTCCTGTTCGAAAATTCAGCCAACCAGTCCAACTTCGAATTCACCAGCCTCCAAACCAGCGACCTTCTGTCACACAACCCTGGCACCCCCACCAATTCCCGACTCCCCAGCCATTAGCCAAGCCAGCCCATTGGACTTATCGTGGACTTTTGCACATCTGGGGACAGGCCAGTATAAAAACTGTCAACCAAACCAACCCGACTGGACACTTGCGAAAGAAGGCGTGCCTGGGCGGAAAAAAAACAATATGATTCACAACCCGCGCGGGAAAAAAAACAGCGGATTCACAGCCCACTTGGGAAAATAAACAGCGGATGAATTTAAGCTTAGTATTCCTTCACCAATTTGGAACGGAAAACCGTGTAGCGACAGCAAGGTTAAACTTGTGAAATTTCAAGCGGATTTGTATATGTATATGTATATGTATATGTATATGTATAGGAGGGGATTAAACGGCGATGATGACGATGCGGACGACGGAAGTGACGAGGTCGGTGACAGTGGCGACGTGACGACGACGACAAGGACGGTGGTGACGACGGCGGCAATGGCGGCGACGGCGGCCAAAACTGGATCTAATTCCGGAAAATCGATGTGAACGAACATTCGTTTTGAGAGTAAGATCTAGCTCTGCCCGACGACGACCGCTGTCATAGTCGTCGTCGTCGTCGTCATCGTTGTCGCCGCCGTCGCCACCGCCATGGTCACCATCGCCATCGTCGTCGCCACTGTCAGCGCCTTTCCGTTGCAGCTGCGAACCATTGATCAGCAGATGTCTCTTGGAAATAGCTAACGGGTATTTCCAAATTGGATAATTACATTGCCTCGTCCCAAAACCCTTGGTTTGAACTAAAAATGGTGGAGCGATGACGAGCAAATGGCAAGAGGGAGTGGCGACGCAGATGGGCACCGAAACGATTTCGTGCCATGGCCTTGTGTATCAAAAAGATATCACAAACATCAACTGGTGCCAATTTTTTTTTGTCGCGAAGCGCCATTGTCAAGCCAACTACTGTTGATTCACTTTCATTTTGTGTGGGGCTAACTCCTTGCTTCATTTTCTTTCCGCAGTTTGACTGGTTGCATCCCATTCCTTAATATTATCCATCCAATTTTGAGGTTTGGAACCAACAGTTTTATCAATTGAAAATCGCATTGCCCGTGTCAAATCCAGCATTTTGGCCGTGAACCCCTCTAATAATCCAATCCTGTGTATATAGATGAGATGTGTGCTTGTGGAAACAAACACGATTTTTAATTTTTTATATTGAATCAAAAGGATGTTGTGTGTTAACATCAATGAAATTTAGTACCACAGACAAATGTAAACATAGGGCATATGCATACATCTGTTGTCAAAACTTTTTTGCGCACAGTGAGTTCCAGAGTAGGATTCGGCGCGCTCACGTGGATAGTATAGAAAATAGATCGGAACAGCCAGACCTCAATACCAGCGGCATGCTTTTCGTGAAACGGCGCACGGAAAAAAATGCTGGGGCATTCGGCGTGATATCCTGGTTGGCTTTCAATATCACTTTCCCATCCTGGCAATATTGGGTTGGTTTTGAATTTGTTTTGGGGACGGGTTTGCAAAAAAACACAGAGCACAGCATCGAAAAAAAAAACATTGCAATTGTTGTCGGATTTGCCCGTTGCTTTTGAATGCTCGTCCATGAAGCGACTGGCATCGTGGGTAAGCGCGGGGAAAATAGAAGTCCGACAACATTTTCAAAATTTCATTCCTTGCCCGTTTCCTCCCGGAAAATGAAATGTAAGAAGGACGTTAGGTATTCCACTTGGGGCGTCAGAGAATCAGAGCCGACGTTCCCCTTCCAAGACAAAAACAAATATTAATCCAACAGTCGAATGTGGGGCCATAATAATCTCTATTGCCTTTCGTCAGCCGGAACGACGGAGACAAAATTAGAACTCATACCGTTTTGCGGGACAAACATGTAAAGAAGGTGAGCCGGCTGGAATTGTTGCAAATGTGGTGGCAGATGCATCACGTGCCAACACAAAGATCGCAGTTGGCTAAGGTGATGTAAGTATGGCATTGTTTCCGAGTTTGGCCCGAGAGTCTGCTGCAACATGGCGCCCCAAACAAAATGTGAAAAGCACTTCGAAACCCTGGAGTAGGGCACATCTCATGTAAAAAACCTGCTACAAATCGCTCCGCGGGTCCAATTTAACTCTTTTTTGTCGAATAGGTTGCCTGTCCAGCGTTTGTTAAGAATTTATGGTTGTGCCAGGTGAAGGATTTTGAAGCCGTGCGGTTGGTTCCGGGGACGCAATGTATGTTGTGAAATTTTTGCTTTTGGGACGCGAGCTTGCGCCAACCGTGCAAATAAATCTCCACCGTGCCATGCTGGGACAATTTTTTCAGCAAACGTGTCGTTTCCTTCGTGAACTCGTTTGTGACTCTGCACGGTTGATTGGCATCGGTATTGTTTTGCCACGGATGCACGGACCTAAATTTCCATCAATGAAGTGGGAATTGCGTCATTGGAGTTTTAAGATTAATAGCAGACAGGATGTTGCCTTCAAGGTTCGTTCAACAAATTTATCATGAAACAGCATGTTTTGGCACGAATGACTCGAAGCAGGTGGTCATGCCAGATAGGTTGAGCACCCAAATATGGCGTATTGCTTTTCGCACGGTGACATTTAAAAAATGCAGAAGAGACAGTGCGTGGTGTTGGGTTGAAAACCATTGCACCGCCTGTTTGGTTGCTCACTTCATCTAGCCTACCAGGGGCCCAAGAAGAGGCGTTTCTTCGTAGGACCGTTGAAAAGTAACCAGAAACCAGTCTGGCAACAAAAGGTGAAGGATCAAACCCCGGTATAGCGGTACACCCAAACATTCAGCAAAGGGATTACCATCCAGAACGAAAAACGGGCACCGCGGTTATTCCCATTTCCTGCTCCCCCATGCGTCACTGTTGCAGGCAATGGTTCGCAAACACGGTGTTCCCTCTTTTGTGCTGGGTGTGGCGTCGTGTTTGATTTTCTGCCATGGAGATTGTTTTTGGGACATGGTGTGTTCCAACATCATATGTCCGCGTCGATGATCATCAAGGTCTGGAACTCAAATATGCGGTGTCTGTTTTCCAATGGATTGCGCGAACAAGTGAACACGACGGATTATGTTTCTAGAAATATCATTATATGGTTTATGATTTACTTGTCCATGATGAATGATGACCATTGGTAAATTGGTATCATCATCGTTTGCTGATTATGTCTGTTTTATTGCATTATTTATTAAACAAATTCATGATATAAATAGTCAGTTAACATTTTTTTTGTACCATCATCATTCATAGGTTGTATTTGATTGCCAGTATCGTTGTTCTAAATATCATTTTTTTTTTATCATTATGGTTTCCCTTTTTCAAAAGGACATAATTTTTCTTTATCGTGATTTTGCCGTACATTTTTTTTTAAAATTCAATTTGTTTATTTGTTTTTCTTAATCTTGTCCGGTTTGTTGGCCCATTGGATCGTGTCGGAGACATGTAAGTATTTTTTGATCACTTGTATTGTTTTTTTAGTTTTTCGTTATTGCCATTACATTTCTATTGTTTTCAATTTGATCTTTGGTAATTTGTCATAGCGGTAAATATAGTCGTTCGTTTTCCTTTGGATTTTTTATTCGCTTTATAGATTTGAGCCAGCATATGCGTGGAAACTTTTGACCGATGTACATGTGTTGATGTCAGTCTATATTTATTTATCTTCCTTCGTTCCTGTCACGTGTGCGTCAGGTCTTGACCTGGGCGATCCGGGCGCAACGTGAGTTTCAAGGACACGGTTTTCTGGATGCGCATCCAACTGGAGGAATCACAACATGGAGAAAGTCAATGTGAAAAACTGTTGTGGCTTCTGAAGTGGTTCCATTCATTTCATGGACATTTTCGATGTGTGGGGGAGTGTTTCTTCGGACACTGGTTTTGCGTCATGTCAGGACTGCATGCGTTGTGGCCCCATCGATGGGCAGTTGATGGCGATTCCGGCGTGTTGCAAAGGGAGGACTTCAATGCACATTGATGTCTCAATAATTTGGAACCACTCTTGATACAATGGTTTTTGGTCATTTTCCCATGTTAGCAATGTAATGCCATGTTTGGGGGGCACCCAATTTTCAGACATAACCATTTCATATTATTTATTTTTTGGAAATCATATCCCTCCTATATCCCCATTCCATCCCTGTTTTCAATGGTTGAACATCTCCCTATCCCAATTTCATCTGTTTCATGTCACGGTCTTCCAGACACGATGACTCGTCGAGTAGTGTCTGGAAACCTGGCTGCAAGGGTGGAGAGTGGAAGGATTTTGTGCCTGTTTGAAGATAGATCTACGGGAAAAAAAAGGGACAAATCCATTCCCATCGTTTTGGGATTTTATCTTTGGAGGTTTTCGGTGGGTACATTTTAAAAATAGAATAAAATCACTTGTGACAGATGGAACAATCCGTCTGCGGTGGGTTTGCCACTGGGTTGCAGGGAGAGGCATTCTCGGTGATGAAACTCTAAGAATCATCGCGACAAGGCCACAATGGCTGGACCCAACTAAGGAGGAGCAAAGCATCTCCATCTTGCAAACAGGCTTGGCTGTCTGCAAACGTTGGGCAGGCAAACATCTGTTGAAGAGGGACGACCAAATGTCAGGAACGGTTCTCATTTACGGACCAATTTGAAATTTCATGTGGAGTTTCCACATCGAACTGCGCTTCAGATTCCTGGGATGTTTTGCCTCGAACATGTTCTGGCTCTCCGGGAGCCAAGTCTCCCAAGAAGCTTGAAGTGACGTGCCATGGCGGCCGCCGTCCGCGGCTGGCAAGGCGTGGCTGGCATTGTGGCGCGACAGCGCCAGGCCTTGCCAAGTACATGGCAGGCGGTGAGGTGTTTCGCGGATAGGAGGGTGGGTGTAGTGAAGATGCTCGACAGCAGAATCGTGACTGCATGGCCATAGCATCTCTATCATCATGGTCAACGTGGTCATTTATCAAATTTTTCTGAGGCTTTGACTGCTGCTAATGTTGCATCAACTAGCCTCAGACGTGCAACGTGAGGGATGCTGGGTGCACTTTGTGCGCTTCTCGGATGTCATCATGATGTGGGAATTAGAAATTCTAAGGTCCAGGTACGAGTAGCTCTGGATCACAGATTTTGGCAATTTCTAGTATTCTGAATCTGAATCCACATGTCGTTCCGACCGCTAAGGAACTGGAACGACCAGAAGGGTTTCGGTTTCATTTCCCCCTCCGAAGGCGGTGAGGACGTTTTTGTGCACCGCAGTGGCTTGGGTGAGGGCATGGATGCCTTGTCACCCGGAATGAGCGTGAGCTTCATGCCACAATGGGACGAGAAGAAGCGAAAGGATCGGGCCTCCGATGTGTGGCTCGGTGGCCTGTGGCCTGGTGACTGAGGAGACCTGGAGGTCCCCACCGTTGTTTGTTGATTTTTGTTCAAAGAGAAACATAGCTTACAATGATATGATACGTTTGTGTGTGTGTGTGTGCTCACCTTTGAGCCTCTAACTTCCAAGCGGATTTTTGTGAATTATGGTGAAACATCCACCAGATGCTTGGTGATTTTGGATCCCAGCACCTTCCAAGAGCTCGTGAGGCAAGCTTCCGATGAAGCCAGCAGCCCTGAAGCGACCTCAGATCCAGGTGCGACCAAGGATTGAATCATTGGGATATAGCTACTCTATGGCCTCTATGGGACCCCAAGATGAATAGACCCACCACATTACATACACAAGAGTTTCTGGTGGATGTTTGTAGCAGGAACTAAAGGAAGGGGACATTAGGGGCGCATCATTCCAGATTACAACCCCTTGAGCCGGAAAATCTCCCATATTAGCCCATATTATATTTCTTTCTTGTTTTAAAGCGGCTTCCACTTTCATAGGGTATTTCCATCCACAAATGCACGAGTCCACGTGGAGGTACCTGTCAAGTTAATGCAAATAAGCACAAGTTACCATCTGGAAATTTCACATTGCTGTGGAACATCATCATGGTTTAGTAGGCAACTCAACTATAAATGGATCATTTTCTATAGCATCAATGGCGTCTCCCTGCTCGTCAAGACATCCCAGGTGTGGAGGTCTCGTCGCATCACATCGTGGGATCCTGGGAAAAGTGGAGCATCCACAAGTCCGCCATGGCTGGTGACGATGGACTCAGACGCCAAGCTACGTGGGGTGAGGGCCCTGCCCTCATTGAGGTGGTAGATGACCCAAGACAACCAGGGGATTTATGACCCTCTTCAATAGTGATGTGAGGCCTGTCACTGTGCATGGAGATTGAGATTTGGGATGGGTTGCTGGATAGAAATGGGAGTCAAACTGTCACAGTTGAATGACTTTCTGACAAATTCATTGTTGACCTTTGACCTTTGAATAAGTCAAGTGCAGCAACCTGAAACCACATTTTTCTTTGGATCCTGTCAATTTTAAGGTAAGAATTCTTCAGTTGCTCCTGTTGGCAGCCCTGCTTTGGTTAAGGACACCGAGTCGTTCTACGGTCTGATGCTCCCAAAGGAAAGGCGAGCAACAGCGTTAGAGAAGAGTTCCAGATTGTGGGGAACAAGAGCTGGGATTTGAGGTACTACCCAGCGGGTGGTGATAAAGAGGCTGGGATTGCCGTGGTGTTTTGGGGCGGAAGCACAGCGATTTCGGGGGCAGGGCTTCGTCATGCTTGTTCAGGTACTCTCCAGGGGGTTTGCCGTGCAAAATATTGGATCTCTTTTTTCCGTCACTACATCTATGTAGGTTGGCATAAATTGTATGCCATGATATCACGTGTCCAGCTGGGATTTCTGCTTTGTAAGTGTCATTGTTTGGTCAATCACGTGGCAGGACCACTTCTTAATCAGATTTCAAGTGGGACTGGATCAAACTTTGGCCGCCTCCACAATTGTTTTGGTTGTTGACTATTTCACGCGAATTGCCGAAAACGAAACCGGAAATTTCCTCAGCCCAGATCTACCCATTTCCGGGAAAGCCTCGATCCAGGAGGTGGTGGTGCTGAAACCTGGAGGCCCGGGATCCAAAGCCGCCCTGGGCTCCAAGAAGAAGGGCCATGGCCGCAACTGGGCCGTGGAAGGCTGGGCCCTGTGGGTCCGGCATGGTACTCCATGGTATCTGCTGCTTAAAATCATCTTTTTACCATATTGCACCTACCAGAAAAGGCATGTTTTTTTTTTTCCCTCCCTTTTTGGGGTATACTAAGCATTTTCAAGAACACAGCCATATCTCTTTGGAGGTTGTAAGCGACATTCAAGTCGGTCGCCCTTCTGGTCTCAAGCAATGCCAAGCTTATTGAAACGCCTGTCATCAAGTTGGAAGAAATCATGGTGACATAAGACATATATACATGAGCTTCAAAAGGCTATCCACATGTCATGGCTGGGCCATAGAGGTGCCGCGGGTGCAAGCTTTGACATCATCTTTGACACTCAGTCGCAGATGGTGAAGAGTGAACTTGTGGAGTGAATGCCCTGGCAATGCCCTGGCAATGCCCTGGCAATGCCCTGGCAGCCTCCAACCAGAGAGGTGGTGCTGGGTTACCCCCCATGAGTCACATGAGCATGACGAGCTTTCAAACAGATCAGACTCAGAATTTACAGGGATAGGAGGTTCTGAACAGATTTTGGTATTATTTGGCGTTGCTTTGATGCTCCCCCTTTTGCCCGTAGAACATGTGCACCCACATCACAAGACAATGTCACAGGGCCCAGTATTTACAGAGACAGCTGGCAGCATAGACGGCGAATATGGAAAAAAGACGAAGCTGCTTCCATGGTCACTGCTACATTAGGGCAATCCTAAATTCGTCTAAATTCTTTGTTGATTGTTCTAGATGGTTGAACGAGTTTGAGGGGTTTTGCAATTCATCGTGGGCACGTCTGCTATCCCCGAGAGGTTTTGGGCATGAAACCAGTTGTGGGCCTGGCCGAAATTCAGCGCACCGGGGGCTATAATTCGCCCGCACAGAGACAACCTAAGCAATGTGACAAATGAAATCAGATGAATACATATGAATACGTTACCTTAGAAAATCATGGCCTGTCCCTTATGCGCTTCCATTGTTGCGAATCATCCGAGTGTGTCAACATGCTTGGCCTTTTCCCACTGGCTGGTTCACGAGAAAGAGGGGGCAACCACAACCACCCTTTATCTACAACCATTCCAGGTAAGTGATGACAAAATGGTGCACCAGTGCTGGCCCCATTCCTATTTGTCCAATTTGAGGACATCATTAGCTTTTAATTTCTGGTAGGCAAACGTGGCAAACGACTATCCCCTATTTACAGTATAAATGATTTTCCTCCCTTTTGCCATTTTATAGAAGGTTGCAATAGGTATTCACATGGAAACACCCCGTTTAGCCGCACTTGATTTCCCCAATTCCCATGAAATTCACCCGTCCCCTGTCCCATACCATTGGTTGAAGGGAGTAATAAGATGGCAGGAAAACAGCAGAATTCGAAAGGGCACAAGAAAAGCATCAAACGAAAAATCCGGTTCAGATTTTCCACTTGAATCCGGTTGAACCATTTTGGCCCCAGATGTTTCAAGGATCCTTCCCCCGCTCCGTTCCATGGACGTGGGGCTCTTAGGGGACGGTCGTCCCCTGGCGGAGCCCGGGGCCAGCGGATCCACAGCAGCGACCTGGCTGGGCCGTGTCACGGGCTTCGTTTTGTTCATCCTGGCGACCTGTGTGGTGGTCCTGGAGCCCAACCAGTATGGCAGCTGGGTCAGAAACATGGAGAAACCCAGGGAAGCGTAGGAGATTTTTACAGATTGAAATGGATAATTAGAGGTATACAATGTTGAATGGGATATGCGTGTGTGTATATATATATATAAATATTTATAGATTGATATGATTGATCATTTTTGGTTTGTGGCACCTCGAACTTTCGGTACTGTCCAGAGTTTCGAAGGAATGCTATGCCTGGACACCGTTTTGTTTTTGCCTAGCATTTTCACCAAGAGATTTGCCACAAAGGTGCGGAATTTTACCTTTCCCTTTGCAGTACCATACCGCATCGTCATCTGTTCTGAAGATTTCCCAAGACCTCGATGTTGCCAGAACCTGACTCAGGCATCCGAAAGAACCTCCTGACCGGCTTCATCTCGAACCGGGCCGAGCGTGGCGGCATCCACTTCGTGGGCCCCTTGAAGACGTTCTTCACGGTGCCCGCCGCGCAGGGAACGCTGCAGTGGTCCTGGAGAGGCGGCGACCGGTCACCGGTGCAGACCCGGACGGGGGCCGATCCGCAGGATCCGGACAGCGGTGGGCAACCCATCTCCATCTCCTGTGCCGTGCAGGTGGGATCTTGGGATCCAGGTGTTTGTCGTTGATCAAACACCTACGAGGAGGATGCTTGTTCCATCTTGTTCCCATCAGATAATGCCAGCATGGGTTTTCCTGTAGATATTTTTTTTCTTCGAGCCATCCAATGATACCAGGTCACTGGTGTTTTTGAGACAAAAACAGGGATCCGTTTGAACTCCAGGTGCAGTTTGTGCCCGAGCTCATCCAACAAGTCTATCTCTCCTTTGGAAGTTACCAGGCTGCCAGGGAAAGGTATCTGCTGCTGGCGGGAAATGTCGTGAGCAACACGGCCCAAGAATACACTCCCACAGACTTCTGGACCAAAAGAAGAGCCATCTCGGATCGAATGCTTTTCAAGATCAACCATACCCTATGGCACCAGGGCTATGTCGAAGCCATGCAGTTCGAGATCATGAAGGTGGTCAAGTGGTCAACCAACCTGGCATTGCACTGGAACCACAAACTAACCTCAATTGGATTATAAAGGTTAAAGGACCATAAAGGACCACAGAAACATAGAAATCGGGATCCCTATACAATAATCTTGTGCTATTTTTTTTTTGGGTCTATACATCTATATCAAAACACACACACACACACATATATATATATATAAACATATATATCCCAAAAAATCAAATCGCACTCATGGGACGACAGCAAAGACCTGAGGGGGATTTCCAGCAAGAAACCATTACCTAAAACAACCAGCCCCAAGTGGAACTATTGACTGACCCTCTAAGATGGGATTCCTCTTACGAAAATGAGGTCACCTTCAATTTGCGTGGTGGTTTTAAGACGTTTCAAGCACATTTTGTGTACACATGTGTGTCGAGGGGTATCAAAGTTGCGCGCTTGCCGACCAGGGTATCTGTATTGTATGCATTGAACAATTATATGCCTATACCTGCAGCATCCGCTATCTCCAAAAAAGTGCTCAGAGTTGAAACAGCACTTCTTTTCGCCGGCAACGCATTTCTTCGGCGTTTCATTTGTTTCTTGCCCATTCAGCCCTGACCACATGCCATCCGGCAGCAAGAGTGCGCTGCGATCACCAAAATACTTCCCTGAGATTTGGCTTGCATAAATCTACGGTAGTGGTGAAATGGGGTTCAGCAAAGAGTCCATCTAAACCCTTTTGCTTGTCTGAAAGCTTCGGACATAGCCGTGCGAGGTAGTGATTCAGCGGCTAAAGCACAAAAATGCGAAGCAACAAAAAGCCGTTTGGTTTGGATTTCACGACGTATGGTTGGGGTTTTACGCTGTTTCAAGCACAACCCCGCAAAAAAAACAAGTCGCTCGAACGGAGAAAAAAAACTAGCAGCTTGAAGAATCAACATTTCTTGAAAGAGCACTAGTTCTGCTGCTTTTGGAAGGTGCAGGTATACACATACACAAATATATACATAGCATCTACGCATTCTCCCATGGCAGTTTTCAGCTGTGATCATTCTCCCCAGCTTCTCAGGTGGACTTTGCCAAGCAGTTCGAGGAATCAATCACTGCAGTGCAAGTGGCCGAGCAGGCCAAAGTGGTGAATGAGTACGAACAGCAGGCGAGGGCAGGGTTTCTATCCATTTCAGGGTTTCTTTTCTGCAAAATCCTCGGATTTTTCCCAATGATTCGGTCGTGGATTACCGCGACCCCGGCCGCCCCGAAGAATTCCGCAGGTTCAGCGGGTGGTACAGCACATCTCCGTGCTGCAGTCCGAGAACCAGGCCACCATCGCCAACATCTCGGCCGGAGCCGAGGCCAAATCCAAGGAGATCAAGGCGGCAGCCAGGCGAGATGCCTTTAATCTGAAGCAATCCATGAAGGCACAGAAGTCGCTTGGATTGATGGGGGGCTGGGGAAGGATTTTTTTCTGCGTAGAGTCTTTTTGTTGGTCGGATTTCGAAGAGTTTGGTTTGAAAGTGGGACAGGGGGAGTGTACCAGAAGCCTTATTTTGGTGGGCCTGGGTGGCTTCAGTTGATGGCTGTTGGTGAGATCCATCCTCAAAAACAGGGGCAACTCTGTCAACTCCTGGGTTTTAGGCATTGAATTTAATCTGATGGAACCCTTGAACATAATGTAGCATGTGAGGTGTAAATATCTACTTACTACCAGAATGATTTGAACAAATCAACCATAGCCAGGTATGCCCAGCTGCGTTCGGCACTGGACTTGAATTCGGCTCAGATGAGTGAGTACTTCAAGGTTAAGTCCATCCAGGGCCAGAGCAGTCAGGGGAAGGTGGGCAGAGTGCTGGTTGGGGGTTGGGGCCAAAAACCAAGCACCTGTTTTTGTTGGTTCCGGTGGGGTTCATTAGTGGGCTGTATTTTTTTTTAAATACTGGAGATACTGTCCTCTTGTTAGCTGCCCAGGTGGTGGTTGGCCTGCCCAATGTTGGCAAACCGCTGAAGCATGGTGAGCTATGATTAGAACGCGTAGGTAGGAGGCGCAGATGAGAACGCATCGATTTTCAGCTGCAAAAAAGCTGCAGTGCGGCCTAGTGTTTTCCGGGCAGTCAATGCCACAATTAATCTCAGAGCATGAGGGGGAACTTGCTCAACACAAATGGGGTAGCGCCTGGCCTAGTGGGTGAAGGAACACTTTGGTGTTTGGAGGTTTGCATCCCCAAAACGAAGAGAATTGTCTTTGCTGTTTGCATTTGCCCAAGTCTGGCATGCTTACCCTCTGGCAATCACAGATTGCAATGGGCAATGTCCCCTCTGTTTCATGGTGTACCGGGTGTACCGGGGTCTCCATGGCACCCATGGCACCTGAGTTTCCAAACCTGGCAGGGGCTGAAGAAGTTCTACTGCCAGCGCACGGCCGCTGTGCCAACCATTCGGTCGAGTCCGCCGCTGGAGCAGTGACACTTCCATGGAGTCCATGACCAGGCCATCTGAAACGGGAATCTCTAGACATTCATAGGGGTAAACATCCCCAGACCACTTGGAAGACATCATGTCATGACATGTTCCAGGGTTTGACTTTGCACCGCCATGTTTCTGTCCTTAGACCTCAGGGAGGTACTCAGAAACACGTGGAATTCCATGAGTTTGTCTACTTCTTGGACTGGGATGAGTTGGATGATGTTGGAGTCAAAAGCTCCAATTGTTGCAACAAATTCCGCACCGCAAATCGCTTGTAGCCTGGAGCATTTCGAAAAACCAAGCTGGAACTGAAAGACGGGTTGGGACCGGATTTTTGTCATTTCTGATTGGCAATGATCATTGTTTTTTCCATGTTGAGCTGCTTAAACCGTGCCCATCTTCCACTGAACCAACCCCCCCAGGAGAATTTCTGCGAAGACCGCGGAATGCGAGGCCATACATTGTGATGGGTTCGTTGCAGGTTGGGCAATGTTCCGTTTTGAGGAGTTCAAACATTCCCCTGACATGATTGTTACAGTAGAATAGAGTAGATATGATACGACCTTGTGTCAGGGAGGTGGAAAGTTGCCGAAGGTTGGCATATCTCTAGCTGTTTCCCACCATGCGCTAGTGAGTCAATCACTTGCAGGCCTGGTGGCGATCACTTTGAATCCCCTTGACCCAAACGGTTGTGATCAACCCCCCTGCTGTGGTGTATAAGTCACACTTCTCTGAGGATAGAACTAGGACCTTGAAGTTCAGGGTGATTCTGGTGTTAAGTGACTTCAGCTGCTAGCGAATAGTGGTAGCAGAGGAAACGACCCCAAACTGGCCCACGGTCAAATTTTGTGCAGTTGTGATATGAAGAAATCATGGGTTCATTGATGGAAACTGGATCCCAAACCTGACCCAGTCGCTGCCTCCTTCGCCAGGGCGAACAAGCGGACGTTCTGAACTCCAGCGTTTCTCGTGACCGGTTCACAGGGCAGTGGGGCTCCTCAACGTCGATCAGGTGGACCACATTGACAGTGTTTAAGACACCTGTTGGTTGATGATGGTAGGGGGTTGTGCTAGCCCTGTTGGGAATACTAATGGTCCAATATGGGAAATCCCTTTTCAACCAACCAGGCTCGACCATAGCTGTGACCAAGCAGGCCCTCTGAATGCTGCCACCTCAGGGAGGGCTGCTTTGAATTTTGTGGCAGGTGCTACTGTAATTTGGCTGGAGGGTGCGGAGAAATTGAACCTTCCAGGACTTGCAGCATTATCGGTGGTTTGAGTCAAACACCCATCTCAGACAGGCTTCTTGTTCGCCGCATTTACGCGGATTGTCTTGTCCACAAATGGGGGTAATCCAGCCAAAAAAAGCAGAAGTTGAAATGACTGTCTCAAAGCACGGGGCCCCTTCTTGGCAAAGAAGTCTCATCATAGCCAAGCTTGTGAAAGAACTTCCCCCCGTTTTGTCAGTTTTGAAGAAGCCATCAAACTCATAGTCAGGCACAAGTGAAATAGGACAAATCTGCAGATAAATGCTCCGATTTCTTTTCCAAAATGCTTCAAGATCATGATAGCCGACAGAATTTTACAGAATCATACAATCATACATATGATAAATCCACAAAGAGATGTATATATTTATATAAATAATATCTAGGTTCGCAGATGCAGGGCCAAAGGCACTTCAATCCAGCTGCTCTATCCCACTCTTCAGCTCATGGAGACGCGAGATGTTGGGCCGAGCATGGTGCTTAGCAGTGCTGGTGGCCACGGTGCTGGGGCAGCAAGACAGGAGCGTCCGTGGTGTTCTGCTTTGACCAAGGCAATGGGTGTGCGGAGTTTTACAGCCTCAAAAAAAATCCGTGGATAAACCATCAAAGATCAAGTACATGAAAAGCCCAGTTAATTTTTAGGATGTACCATTTTGTTTTGGTACAACGTTTGTCTGGGTAGGATTAAAAAAGTGCTGAAAGCTGTTGACAGCCATGCTGCAATGCTGGGATCCACGCAGAGGATCCCGCTGAGTTGGTCCTTGGAGTCCCTCTTCGCGCCCCTGCAGCGGCAGGGGGGAAGCTGCGCTGAGGATGGCGGGAATTTTTTTCTGACGCGGACCTCGCAGGGACCCAAGGGCTGCCTGGTAAAACTGTGGGGAGGCTGGGATGGTGGGAAATCTTTTTCCCTTTTCTATCCTTTTCTCTCTGGTCTTTTTGGAGTTGGCAATGGGCATGTGAACATTTGGCATTTGCCTAGGTTGCAGCATCTGTGGGTAATGATTTTTTCTTTCAAACCCTTTCCTTGCAGCACCAGATTTTGAGGTTTGTCGGCGTCGGAGTTTTCGGCCATTGATGCGGTGCTCTTCCACCATCCGTGACTTGATGGGCGTGGCAGGACTCGAAGAACTTGTTGGGTACCTCAAGCCAGGGATGGTTATATAAATAAGTACCAAAACTTATTTTACCCTGTAGTCATAGTGACCCGCAATCACATGTTCTGGCGGCAAGTCGGGGATGGACTTCATTACAGGACTAAGAGAGAGAATTATATAAACCTCTCCCCCCTACAACCCTGGTTTTGCGTTGGATCTATTAATTCGGGTCCCTTATTGGTGGTATATGCTATAAGGATCTATAAGGTGGCATTACTCATGGACCTGTGCAGGTCAGCTAGGGTGGTGCTGCTGTTGGTGGGTGTAGACCTGGAAGCCGAGAATCTCTTGGCACCTTGGTGTCTACCGGGAGGTGTTGGGGTTCCATATTGATCCAACGAAAAGGTCATCCACTGTCCAGCATCTTATGAGGACTAATGGACTGGGGGAGCAGGGGGTTGTGTCCTTCCCGTAGGTTAAAGAGCTGATCAGAACTTTACTGCTGTGCATCGGGAGTGCTGAGGATCGGTACATGGAAGATGGCTACTGCGTTGCAACATTTCCGATGAGGATTGATTTGATCATGACCTTGGTCTACCGAGCGGTTTCCCCAATGGACAGGCTGGGTCGAAAGGGTTGAAGCCGGGGGTGTGTCGCGAGCAGGGATCTGGTTAGGCCACACAGTTTGAATGTCACTAGCAGCTATATCATACAAATAAAACCAGCAGGGAAGCTTGTTGTCAGGTTGCCTTGTGGCATTTGTGCAGGTGGTTCTAGTGTGCTTTTTCTCTGTGTGAAAGGTTCAGCGTATACACCTAATGCTCCATGTCCTTCTATATAATATTTTGGGGAAATGGCGCATCAACAATTCCTTTTCTGGTAACACATGTTATTTTTGGATACCACTACCTGCACTGTATTGTTGCCTGGCCATGCTTCCGCCGGTAAACCTTAGCTTGGCCGCTTGGCATAACGTGAGGTTAGCCAATCAGTCTTAGCCACAAATAATGCCATCTCCTTGGTCCCCAGTATGGGTCTAAGGAACAACGTGCAGGAAAGCCTTCAGGGATAGAAACCAGCCTGTAGTGCAGATTCTGTTTCCAATCGATCCGTTGAGATTCCTATTTCGGTCGCTTAATCCCGGCGATGGTTAAAACCCCAATTGTTGATGGTTAAATAGTATTCTAACCAATTCTTCCACCGTTTTTTCCTCCTACACCTGGCGCCACATGTGGTTAAACCCAATGCCATACACCATCATCACCATCCCTGATGACTTGTCAGATTTCAACCATCCCCAACTTGTCGGCTTATTGATCCCGTCCCCTTAATATTGAAAACCACCCTATAAACCCTGGAGAACCCTGGTTTAGTATTAGATCTACTATGATCCATTCATTCTTGGGTCCCTTTGCTAGGGGGTGTTTAATCTTATATTGGCTATGTATCCCCATTTCAGGATCCTTAAACCATCCAAAAATCAGCATCAAAAAACCTCCGTTTTTGCCGGTGAACCCCTTGATCTGTTGCGCAGGTATGGTCTGAATGACGAGCGACTCCAGGAACTGTTGGGCCGCGCCGGGGCGGAGCCGAATGGCCTGGCCTTCACAGTGGGGGAGCCTGGTTTTTTTTTTGGGCTGGAGGTGGATCCAAGGAATTGTGTTAAGTATTTTTCTATCATTTTTGGATCTTTTGAGGGTATATTTTCCCGATATTCCCATAATATTCTATCCAAAATGGGAAGTTCAACCATGAAAAATCGGAATTACCCATGAATATTCGGATTTCAAGCATCACTGATTGTGATTAAACCGAGGCAATGGGAAGTTTGATGGGACTCCCACTTTCCAAGGACACCTGGGTTTGATGGGTTTCCACCTTCGATTTCTGGATTTGGTGGGTTTGATGCCCACGGCTTTCAGTGGATCTCTTGAGGTAAATGCTGCGCTATTTGCCCTGCAGGTGCTTTTTGGTGGGGTTGCTTGGTCCTTTTTAGCGTGGCAAGGGGGATGACGCAGCGTGAAGCCTTTTTTGCATGGGTGCAGCCATGTGTGATCCCGATCTTACTGTATTATTGAAAGTTATCTCCCTATTGATTTGACATGTAGCAGGCTGAGAGTTTCCTTGTGAAATAAAACTGTCAGGTTCTTCATATACTGCTTGAGGGAAGGCGGCCTCAAAAATTGTGATTGCGAAGGAGTTCCATAAATGTGGTGCCCATCTCTTCCCACCTGACATACAAAAGGATTTCAAACTCCAGGCGCATTGATGGAGGGGAAGAGAGGGAAACAAAGAGTTATATAGTCGATTACCAGTAGTACCGCACAAGGCGGTGGCGGAAGTTTCAGGAATAGCACACTATAGGAGAGGTGAGTTGTTGTGAGTCATGGATGGCAGAGCAGATCNGTCGGCCTATCTATCTGTCTATCTATCTGGCTGCCTAACTAACTGACTAACTGACTAACTGACTAACTGATTGACGGACTGACTAACTAACTAACAACCGAACCAACAAACTAACTAACTGACTCACTGACTCACTGACTAACTGACCAACTGACTAACTGATTCACTGACTCACTGACTAACTGACTAACTGACGAACTGACTGACTAACTGACTAAGTAACTAAGTCACTAACTAACTAACTAACTAACTAACTAACTGAAGAACTGACGAACTGAGTAACTGACTAGCTAACTAACTAACTAGCTGACTAACTGTCTCACTGACTCACTGACTAACTGACTAACTGACTATCCGACTAACTGACTCAGTGACTAACTGACTAACTGACTGATTGACTAACTGACTAACTGACTAACAAATTACCTAACTGACTAGCTGACTAACTGAGTAACTGACAAACTGATTGACTGACTAACTGACTAACTGACTAACTGACTGACTAACTGACTAACTAACTGACAAACTAACTAACTAAGTTGTTAAGTTGTTAAGTGGTTAAGTTGTTAAGTTGTTAAGTTGTTAAGTTGTTCAGTTGTTCAATTGTTGAGTTGTTAAGTTGTAAAGTTCTTAGTTCAGTTAGTTAACTGACATCTCAAAAATTTACTTAAAACTCTCAGTTTTTGACACTTTTTACTTCCAAATGTGCTTGGCGCCACAACGGCGTGCACTTTTTCGACATCGGATGGCCATCGAATCGTCAAAAAGTGGTCCNAAATGTGCTTGGCGCCACAACGGCGTGCACTTTTTCGACATCGGATGGCCATCGAATCGTCAAAAAGTGGTCCGAGACCCTCACGTTTTTACGATTTTCGCTTCCAAATGTGCTTCGCGCCACAGCGCCGTGCACTTTTTCGACAGCTCAACTTCCAAAAGTGCTCCGAACATGACAGTTTTTAACACTTTTTACTTCC
>BGPT01003584.1:9847-24701 GCA_003297045.1 Symbiodinium sp. clade C Y103 | reverse complement strand
GGAAAGTTCACCTGGACCTAGACCTAGAGTCTTTATTTGAGTGGTGGCTCCACAGGGCATCCGACAAATAGAAACCGCCAAAAGATGCCAAAAGGCATTATTTGAATACGTCGTGGACATAAAATGTATAATATATTACCTGTTTTTTTTTTTTGGCCTTTTCACCACTTTTCACGGGCTTTTCACGGTTTTTTCACCAATTTTCACGGGCTTTTCACGGCCTTTAGGCAGTTCTAGGATTTGCACAAATTTGTGAATGTTTTTGTCCTCCACCTCCAAAGCAATTTTGNAGGCAGTTCTAGGATTTGCACAAATTTGTGAATGTTTTTGTCCTCCACCTCCAAAGCAATTTTGTGTATTCAGCAGAATCCTGGTCATCAACTCAAGATTCCCTTTGTGACATCCCCTTTTCAAAGGGATTAGTCAGACATTCACTTTTGAGATCAAAGTGCAATGTCCGAACTGAAAAAAAACAATCCTAAACGCTGCTGGCAGGTTCATGGTTCAAAATGACGGTGCTAGAAATGGCCACATAAATCAAATTTGAACTATGCTGGAAAATATGCAAGGCTGCACCTGTTTCATGTGGCCGCTACATTTGGGGAGAATCTGAGCGACACATGCATTTTTGCATGGATCAAACTTGGGGCAGTCACATGCCCTGTGATACTGCTGAAAACCCTCCATCTTGCCAATATGTGTTTTTGTGGTACATTGCTGCGAACTTCTGAAATCAGGCCATTATCACAACGGCTAGGTTTAACCTAGGCGTTGTGAAAGGCAAGGTTTTTTTGAGCACTTTGAAGTTCTGGGAGTTGTCAGAAAAAGTGGTCGTACCAGTTGTTCTCACACCACCGGCAAAAAAACCCATGCAGTTACAGGCGGGCGTGTTGACACAGTGATAATTCGATGTTTTCGCCCAACAAATGACCGCACAACAGTTCTCAGCCACGATGGATTTTTGACACACTATCTTTTGGCAACGAAATTCTTTTGCAAAAAGTGACCGCAGACACGTGCAAACATGTTGCAGGCGGTCACGTGCAGGTAGATTTTCTAAAAAAACCATGTTGTGCAAATTTTTGCCAGCAAATGCACGCAAACAGTCAAATAGATCAAATAGCACTACACAATATAAACGCTGCCACTGTTGAGGTGGCACCTCACATGAAACAAACCGGAAAAGTGTCAGCATCGATGGACCACGGTGCGACCCCCTCCGTTCTTGAACCAACGGTTGTGGAGTCTTTTAATGTGCTTGCAACATGCCGCCTTCGCCCGGCAGACCCCGTTCCTGGACCAACGCTGGCATGTTGAAATAAACGTCCGCCTGGTCAGAATCCGTAGCCAAAAACGAACAGACACAACACAAAGTTCCAAAAAACCCGAAACCAGCGTTTTTATCATTCTGTAAGATCAATCTCGAAAAGTTGTTTTCTTATTTTTTACATGCATTTTTGCTTGCTTCCGTCTGGTATGTCCAGTGGGAGCTACGAAAAGGATAGTTGCACGGCAATGAAAGCTTAAAATCTCAAACCGTAACGTTTTACCAGTCATTGTTTTCCTTTGTCCCAACTTGCGGACAATCCTTGCCGTGATGTCGCCGACATCATGTGCGTGTACCGACATATATGGACGTGTCCAGTGTCGCATCAAGACAAGCATTGAAGTATATACCACGAGTCTAGTGTAGCATCATGTGTGTGCGTGGGCGCCACGTACATAAGACGTATCTAGCGTAGCCCTGAAGTACATACGACCTTTGTTGGCCGCCCCCACCCCACCCCAAACGACCCAAACGACCCAAGCGACCCAAACGCAAAAACCGCACAAACGCTGGGCCGTTTTTTTTTCGGCCGTAGGCACAAACTTGATCAACAGATTGCCGGGCTGATCAATTCCAAACTCATGACGCATATATTTATACTGCCACATTTGCAGCCTCCAATTTTGCCATCGGGAAGTCAAACTTTTAAAAGCAGGTATGGGTACCGCCACAATGATAAAGTCGGTATGGGCCGATGCCGTGAGGGTTGTTTGCTGCCAAGAGCGGGCCCTCTTCTATGCAACGGCTATGGGTACGCCACTGTGCTTCGAACAAAGCTCGGTCGTACAGCGCGATCTTCCCACCAATCGGTAGCCCAACCACTTCCATTCAAACAAAGCATCGGAAAAATGCGTTGGGGACCAATCACGGAAGAAAAATCGTCAGAACAGTGGTTGACGCAGGTAGTTTTACACAGAGCTGCTTTACACACAGACGTTTTCATACGGCAAACTTTAGACAGAAACGTTTTCATTTGACAGAGCCGCTCCTACACATTGCGCACAGGTTCACACGGAGCAGCATCTACAGACAGATGATTTTTTGCACGCGCCCGATTTTTATACAAATGTTTCACACACAGAAATGTTTTACACAAAGCAGCTTGTACACACTAACGATTTTACATAGAACAGCGCCTACACACACAAAAAATGATTCACAGAGCAGTTCTTGCACACAGATGCTTTTGCACACAGAAACCTTTACGCACAAACATTTTACACACAGAGACCTCTACACAGAAACTTTTGCATACAGGCGCTTTTACACAGAGCAGCGGTTACACACCGAAACCGTTACACAGAGGGACTTTTACCCATAGGAATTCTTACACAAAAAAATTAGCCAGAAGACGTTGCTATCACCCACAATGCAGATTTTGCACACAGAATCCATTGCAAACAGAAACTGCCCCACAGATTCCACAGATATACTTTTACAGGCAGATGCCTTTACGCAAAAAAACCTTTGCGCACACAGGTTTTACACACAGAAACGTTTTAGACAGAGAAACCTTTCCACAGAGCAGCTCTTACATGCTCCATAGGTGCAATGTTACTTCTGTTTTGCGCGCTCGGCCGTTTTTTCGTTTGAAAAGGTTGTGCCGGACGTCGTAAGATTGCAATCTTATGTTAAGATTTGACATTGGTTTCCTTTGTACGAAACGGTTGCGCGGGGCAGAGCCAAACTCGCATTCCACCGCACGTTGGGGCATCCGATAGGGAGAATCTCTGCAGAGGGTTGTGCTCGCGCAACAAAATTTGCATTTCACCACGTCTGGGCATCCGTAACGCCGATCTCCGCAAGGTTTTGCGCCAAAACACATACCATTCGCATTTCACCCGACGTTTAGGCCTCCGACAGGCACGATCTCCACAGACGGTCGCGCGTGATCAAGACAAATTCGCATTCCGCCACGTTTGCACGTCCGATGCCCACGATCTCTGCAGACGGTCACGTTTCGATGGAGGCAGCCTGGCAGCTTCTGCCGCAACAGAGCGAGACACAAAAAGTTGGAGATTGTACATGTCGTGTAGGAGTTTTGTGATGGCCAAAAAGAAGTCGATCACCTACAAGTCAATTCGTGGGCAAACGACATTGCAGATATTTTGCAGGAACTGTACAAAATGATCACTTGTAGATAAAGTCAACGTATATGGCCTTTGTGGATGTTTGCGTGGGCTCATGCAAGTTGATCACGCGTAGATGATGTATGTGATGTAGGTGACGTATGTGATGTATGTGATGTATGTGATGTATGTGATGTATGTGATGTATGTGATGTGGAAGATAATGTAAATCATGTAAGTGATGAAGGTCAAGTAGATGATGTAGATGATGTAGGTGATGTAGGTGATGTAGGTGATGTGGGGGTGATATAGATGCTGTAAATGCCAGGAAATTAATGTCCCCCTGCGTCCTCCCCCTGACGTCCGTCCTGCTTGACATCCCTTTCCAACATCTCTGACGTCCCCAAAGTCCTTGATGTCACCCACGTCCCCAACGTCCTCCACGTCCACCTCTCTACTATCCTCAGCCCCTCCAACGCCCTTGGCATCTTTGACCCCCCCCTTTGAAAGTCAGCACTGTCCCTGTCCGACGTCCTCCGCGTTCCCAATGCCTTCGACGTCCTCAACGTCCCTCCGCGTTCTCAAGGCCCTTAATGTTCGCAACGCCCACGTCCAACCTTACCGTTAGCGTCCCCAACATCCACAACGTCCCTCCACGTCCACACTCTTACCGTCCTCAACATCCTGAATGATGTCCCTGACTTCCTTTCCCCTTCCCCGTTCTCATTCTTATGCCATTTTACGTCGCTATCCCTATAACTTCCTGCGCCTCCGTGATGCCATGTGATGTCCCTAAAATCTCTCCCGTCTGCGCGTGTTTTCATTTCATTGTCAATGTCTTCACGCCATGTGCTTGCGTGCAGCGATCTTTGGCAGACCGCTCTTTGACAAGGAGCCAAGCCATGGCTTGCAACATGTTTTCCACCGTCATTGACCGCAAAAGGGTTCTTGCAAAATAATTTCGCTCCATGTTGTCAATTTTGCCTTGTTGAAACGATAACATATGGACAGAGGAGGAACGCCCTGCAACACGGAATGCCAAGATGATAGCCAAAAGCCGAAAAAATAAGAACCTCTGTAGGCAACCGTTCTATTGGAAGTTCGAAGTCACATGGGCAGCCCTCCACGGCACCTTGGCATCGATAAAACATTCTGTCCTCCTGGCAAAGAGATGTATTCACCGTTTTCCAGCTGGCATGTCCATCCTTGCAAGTTTGGCATCACTTGCCAATGCTGCTTCAATGAGGATCTGGTCTGATCCGACGCCTTTGTGGATTGCAGCTGTCTTGGTGAACGGAGCCCAGACGCGCAAGTCGCAGACAACGGCTGTAGGCTATAGTGCGGGAACTTGGCTTGGTTTTAGACAGAACAGCCCACGCGCGAGAGAGGGAGGAGATGCAGAAAGATCTTCCGAGAGATGCTGATCCTGGTGATGTGCTCCATGAGCAGCTGCCAAGTGCAGTCTTGGAAGTCTTTGCTCCGGAGGCCACAACTTCCGTATCATCCAGGAATGGTCGTTGTCGCATCCCAAGAATAGTCGTTGCCGCATCATTTTGATTGAATTTCTTTCCTAAAGAAAGCCACGGCTTTGTTCATGTTTGACCAGCATCGCAATCAGTTTTTCTTTCTTTTTTTTCCTTACAACAAAATCATTCCAGGTTTTCTCTGAGGCAGTCAGTGGCAACTCGTTTGGCTTGCCCAATGCAGAGACCAGCAAATCATCCACCGGGGTGAATTCCGCGAGCCACATGTGGGGCTAACGGTGGAGCTGCAGCAAAACATATTTCTAATTATTTGGCAACGCCCACCCGTCCACTTCTTTGGCCATGTTTGGAGGGGACTTGGGTGTCAAGCGGCAGTCGCTCACGACCGGATCAGTTTTTAAAGCTGCCCGAGAGATGTCCCATTGGTGAGAATCAAAACAGGTCCGCGCTACATGTGGACACTGTTTGCAAATGAGCTGGACAAGCCCAATGGTTTGGCAGAAATTGCTCATTATCCTGAGGGAGGGTTGTAAGTTGCCAGGTGTCACATGACCGATTGCATACTGTGTATATACATAGGCGCAAGCATGCATACAGACAGACATACACTACATGCAACAAACAGCGCAATAAGTTCAGATAGGGATGAGAAAACGGAATCTGCATGTTGCGTCGATCGTCGATCGTGTTGGGTTTTCTCCATTACCCACTTTGCTTCAAATTGGCGCAGATGGCAGCTATCGTCAGGTACATTGGTGCTGACGGAAGGAAATAGGTGAACGCTGTGAAGGCAATTTTTCGCCAAAGATGCAGGTAGGTAGACATCACGTGCTCCTGTTGTCACACCACGTCTGCCGCAAGCTGCCAGCCGTTCACTTCTGCAGCAAGCTGCGTGCATACACGCAAAACAAATTGCGATCTGCCTTCTCCACTTCTTGGATTTGTTTGCATCCTGATGTTCGGCTGTCGTGCCATAGTGGTATCCTATATGAGTGTTTTCGCTGTCGCTTCCTATAAATGTTTGTGCTTTGCATTAACCTACATGTACGTGTCAGATTTTTGTTGCCATCTGCAATATTTGAGGCTGCGGTGGGAGCACCCCACCTGGACAGGGCTGAGTGTAGGGAGCTTTCTTTGAGCAAACGCGGCCCTGGAAAGAATCCAATCCAACCATCTTAGCTGCGGCGGGAGTACCACACCTTGACAAGGTGGAGTGTAGGGAGCTGTCCTGTTGCAAACATCCAACCATGTCAGCTGCGGCGGGAGGACCCCACGTAGACAGGGCAGAGTGTAGGAAACTTTTTTAAAGTTAATTTTGCTCGCGGTCCTGAGAAAAACAATGCAAGGGCAGATTCCCATTGCGCTGCGTTCATTTTACCGCGGCTTGCGTGCTCACAATAGCGCGAAAAAACGACACAGACTTTATTGCAAATACATATCAGCATGTTGGTGACATAGGTTGTGCAGGAACCGCCCCCTACAGCTCAAACATGGGAAGTTAGGAGGGGGCGCTTGAAGGCACATTGGACTCCGGACATTTCATTCATCTCAAACCGAGGCGCGCGCGTGAATTTTCTTCTTGCGAAAAAAATTTCCGCTTCTTGCCAACCTTACTGCCAGGGCATGATCCCCTGGTTTCCTGACATCATAGAATTTTTGCCGCGCAAAATGTTGTATTTCTTTTGGCGGGCATGTGAAGCCTTGTCAGCCAGCAGCGGCCCGCAACTCTTGTGCCAGCCATGGTTTGCAGTGCTCGCTCAGACTGCGGTGACTTACTTGCGCGCGACGCTCCGCTGTCGGATAATTGATGAGACAGTGTCACTGACCACTTGTGACACCCGCTTTGCTAGGCTTTGCTTGAAATCGCTCATTAGGATTCATTAGGCGGAAAGCATGCAACCGACGTCCGCTGTCCCACGTCCCAGGGACTCCAGCAGGCTATCCTCGATGTAAGCGAGGATGATGATGATGATGATGATGATGATGATGGTGATGATGATGATGATGATGATGATGGAGATGTAGATGATGTACGTGATGTACATGATGTAGGAGATGATGTAGGTGATGTAGATGAGGTAGATGATGTAGGTGATGTAGATGACTGGTCATGATGAAACCAAAGTAGGCGACGTTGAAACTGAGATTGGCAGCTGTTCTTTGAGAAACGCCCATCGCAGGAGCTGTCAGGAAAAACAAACCGCTAGATGCGCCAAACCTGCACAAACACCAAAAAAAATCAAATTCTAGTGCCCAGGAATCGACCCACAGTTCCTGATTTTTTTTGTGCCTGTGCAGGTTTGGTGCATCTTGTGGTTTTGTTTGCATTTCTGTTGGGTGCTTGTGCAGGTTTAGTGACTCTGACTTCCAAAAATTTGACAGGCACCGAAAAGTAAAAAAACGAAGCGTCATTTAAATTTTGATGAATCAAACCTGCGCAGGCGACCAAAAATCGACTTCCCAAAAATTATCCCGGCAAGGGGCCCCAGACAGTGTTGCAAGGAGCATGACAAAGACATACCAGCTTAGATTCTGCAAGTTCCCTTCCTGAAGATCTTCTAGAAGATGGCGTGCAAGATCTCCTTGACAGGTTCTCTGTAGAAACTGCTGTGCAAGATCCCTTTGTGAAAGTTATTTGTACCAGGTGTCTATAAGAGATCTCTTCACAAGATCTCTGTATGAGATCTCTGAGCAAGATCTGTGTTCAAACTCTCTATGGGAGATCTATTCGCAAAATCCCTGTTCTCTTCACAAGGTGTTTGTGCAAGATCTTTGCAAGCGGCCTCTTGGCAAGATCTCTGTACAAACTCTCTGAAAAAACATTTCCCGGCAAGATCTCTGCAACAGATCTCTGAAGAAGAACTCTGTTCAAACTACTTGTACAAATTTTCCAAACAAGATCTACTGGCGAGGTCTCTGGAAGAGACTTCTTGGCAAGATCTTTGTACAAAATTTCTATAAGATGTCTCTTGGCAAGATCTCTTTAAGAGATCTTGGTGCAAACTCCCTATAGGAGGTAAGATCTCTGTAACAGACTTCTTGGACAGATCTCTGCAACACATCTCCACGCAAGATCTCTGTAGTTCTTCCCCTTCTGCAAGAGGAACTGTCCCAAAATCAGCATACAAAGTCCATCAAATTTTGGGGAATATGGCAACAGAAAGGCTTCCAAAGGCTTACAGTACCCAGTCTTGTCCACTAGAGGCAGACAATTTTCGCAGGAAGACCTATTCACCCGAGCCTTGTCCAGTGGGCGTGCAAAGCGGGCTAGGTTCAGGTGGTTTGCGCGCTATTTTGACACCTTTGTTTGTTCCGTTTCCTAGCCCGCCTTGAACTAGCTAGCTGGGTAGTTCCGGTTTTGGAGATGGTTTCGGCAATCTCGCGGCAGTGTTGCCCAACATTTTTGCCAATTTCAAAGTAGCCAAGGAAGAACAGGTGGGGTTGTATTTGCAGTATTTCCATCAAGCATTGTGGGGCTCGACAGTGGCCATGTGAATGTTACCTTGCTTTAAATGGTAAATCATGGACACCAACAATTTTGGAACAATCTATGTCGAGGACCCCCTGACGACGCTACAACACCAAAAATGATCAGACACAAGAATCCCCTGCGAAAGAAAATTTTAGCACATCAGAAATCACAATCTTTTCCCAATCAAACAAAATGAGAGAGAACACATTTTTAAAAAATCGCTTACAAACGGCAAGTACGCACACAGATGCAAATACACGTACTTGCAATCTAGATTGCTGTGAGCTGATTGCTCTTGGGAAATTGTTGCTACAGGAAGGCACGCCCACGAACCCTGGTCCAAAACGATGGGGCGGCATTTGGAGAACATCAATCACTGCAAAAAGCAAAACTTGGGTCTTGATGCACCAAACAAATCTAGATAAATAAGTCTTCCATGGACCATCAGAAATTGGGTTCAAAATGCCGCCGCACAACGCTGTGCTTGAAGCGTTTCAAAAATTTGACAAAGATGGCAATGGCTCCATTAGCAGGGAGGAATTGGTGGATGTTTTGCGAACTTTAGACCCAGATGACTGGGACAACAATTCGATTGATCATTTGTTGGCAAGTGCGGATGCCAACGGAGATGGGGCCCTACAAATCGACGAATTCTTGCGTTGGATTTTTGCGGAAGACGTGAACAAATTGGGAACCTCTTCCCTTGGGAACAGTTCCCTCACCATTTTGATCGACGGTTGTTCCCGGGATGATCTCAACGGCGAATATGTGCAACAGGATGAATTTTACAGCCACCGGCCTGTCTTTTTCAACGCGGAGAAGGGGAAATATTTGTTCTACAACCAGAAACTGGTTGGTGGTTTGAAAGTATATATATGTTTTTTTTTCCCGGATTTAAGCACATTTTGGGATAATAAATTTGAAGGATACAATATGTTTCTGAAGGGGACTAGCCACGATCAGGAAACACCTTCGCTGGCAGATTTTTGTCCGCACCAGCTGGAAGGCCAGTGCCCGGCTCTGTACCAAGAGAGCTCCGCACCTCGCAGAGGAGACTTGGCATGTCTACAGCGGGAAGAAATTCGTGACAGAACCGGAGATGTCAACGAAACTCGCGCCGCCTTTGACGGCTGAAGAGAAGTGTGTGAAGGCTGCGGATGCCATTTATGTTAAAACCCAGTGGAGCAATGTCACTGGTGGTTTCATGAAAACAGAGAAAATTTGCAATGAGCGTCCCGTCTACCATGATGAAGAGCATAAGTCATGGTTGGCATACGATGGCCGGAAAGAGAGATGGGTAGTGGCAAAGCAGCTCCAAACAGATGGGCCAACAGGTACATTCGTCACGTCCCTGAAGACAGATGTGTTTTCTCCTGACTTGACTGGATGGCGTGGCACAACGACCGCCATCCGGGTTGATGCGAAAGGGAGCGAACATCACCGTGGAGAGGGTGGTTGGATCGATGAGTCCTTTCCCCACAGCGAGGAAAGCATTGGCAAGAAGAAGGCAGCAGGGTTGGGAGGTGTTGGAAAGATTGAACGGCAGGGCTAGTTGGTGTTTCGCAAAGGTGACTCCCCCAAGATAGTGAAATCAACAGATGTCAGGGAGCTGTTCAACCAGCTGTGGAGTTGACACGGATATCTCGGCTCTGATAGGCGCGTGATAGGTTTATTTGACGTCCCGGCCGAATGAACAGTTCCGCTTCAGACACTATCTGTATCTTTACATATATATATATATGTATGTATATATGTATGTATATCTCTTTCTCTCTCTCTCTCTCTCTCTGATTTGCATGTCACATGGAAGCTCAACCGTTTGTCTTTGTTCGCAACCATGTTCCCCAGACTTTCCAGCTCTTCCATCCCATCTTCAGGGTATGAGACATGTTCGGCACTTAGGAGTGCGACTGGGTCCGCGCCAAAGATCTCGCCGAGCCTCCAGCCTTGTTCTCCAGCGTTGAGCCGGCAGATGCTTGTCAGGGAGCTCTTGGAGATTGTTGGCTCATTGCAGCTCTTGCAGGTGCCTTGGGCGGGCGCAATGGAACAGCTTCGAAAAGGCTTTTTCTGCAAGGTTTGACAGTTTGACACTGGAACTTCCAGTTTTTTCTGCATTCTTTTTTCAATCAGTCATTGATCACTTGTAATTGACCAGGTGTCGCCGAATTTCCGAACTTCATCCGGGACCACATCTTTGAGACAAAGGCGCTGGCAGAGGATGGCAAGTATCGTATCAAGCTCTACGAATCTTTTTTGCATTGCTGCCCACGGGTTAGAGTCAAAAGCATCCAGTCTGAATATCCAAGGTCCCAAGGTCAGTGGAACATTCTGGAACATTCTGTTAAAATTTCATCCAGCACCTTTTTCCTGTGGCGGTGCTGCTTGAATTTTCCATTCTGTCTTCCAGTGAGGATTGGACCAGCAAGAGCTGGAAGGTGATGGAGATTGATGACTACATCCCTTGCCAGCCTCGGAAATGGTACGAGCCCAGTGCGGTCACACTGTTTGCACAAGTCTCCAATAAACAGCTCTATGTGGTTCTGATGGAGAAGGCTTTTGCGAAGTTCATTGGATCCTACCAGGCCATTTAATGTAGGTCTTGATGGCAGGAAAGTGTTACATGTAATGTTGTCACTTGATGATTGACTGTTGCATCAGGATTTTCGAGGCTGTTTTCATTGCTTACATCCAGAGCGTAAAACACCACCTGATACTACACTCTCGGCATCTAGCAAGTTGCAGCCGAGATGTGTGCAAATTGCTGTTAAATTTCTGGCAAACTTGAGTTTGCATCCGCTAGCGGGCTGGAAGGCTGGAAGCATGTCAAGAATGGATTGATTTGAAGGAAACATCCGGGGCTTTTGGGACACCAGTGGGACACATGGCCAGGCGCTTTCTGGTGGTCTTTCTGCGATGGCCTGGGTTGCTATGACGGGCGAGACGGAGCTCATGTGGTTCTCTAGGGAAAGGCAGGGCTGGTGACAACTGTACGGTTAAGCAAGGAACAGGGGAAGGTTTGTGTATGGAAAGTTAGTCTTCCAAAGTGACAGAGTTCATTTTAAATTTCTGATCTTGTCTTGAAAGGACAAGTTGTGCATACCAAAAATGTTTCAAAGTTCTTGCGATAGTTCCATTATTTCATCCTCCTCCTCCTCCTCATCACCATCACCATCACCATCACCATCATCATCACCATCATCATCACCACCATCATCATCATCATCATCACCACCATCATCACCATCATCATCATCATCATCATCACCATCATCGTCATCATCATCATCATCATCATCATCGTCATCATCATCATCATCATCATCACCATCATCGTCATCATCATCATCATCGTCATCATCATCATCATCATCATCATGATCATGATCATGATCATGGCTTCCATCTTCGGATTGTTCTGGAAGAATGACTTCCTCTGACCATTCTTCCAGGTCACCTTTTCCCAAAAAGGAAATCGACCACACCACCCACCATGAGTTCATGGATTTTGCGGGTTGAAATCAGTTGACCCCGAGTTGACTCCCCATTTTTTTCTGCATTTTTCTCCATGGGACCCCCTAACTGGAGCCCCGCAACGGTCGCCAGCGGCTGCTCCAGGCATCAACCCAAGTGGGACGTCACCGGGTCCCGCGGGCTGATCGTCCGCAGCGGCTGTGACTTGGACAGCGAGAAGCTGGGACGCTTGGGCCATGGCGCCGTCTTTCTGGAGCTGGAGCCTTGGCAACGCTGAAACGAGGCACACCCGGATGTTTGTACGATTTATTGTGGGATCGCAGTGATAGATGGTGTTTTGAAGATGCTGGTTGTTACAAACTCGCATTTTATACTGGGTGAACTAACCGTAGTTCTCAAGATATGAGAGAGAGAGGGAGAACCATTGTCAATTGTTCTGAAACACATGCGCGGTTGGATGCGAATCCAAGTAGGTAGGTAGGTAGGTTTCCACTCATCCTGGGTTGACATGTGAAATGTGTAGATGATTCACACGGCAAAACTACATGAATGAAACCCGGTTGATTATGAAGCAGCGAGCGAAGGCACAGTGAAAAATAAGTCTTCAAACTGGTATCTCAGGTTGGAACCCCTTTTTTCCCATTTTTGTTTCCCCCTAGATTTCCATATGGTTTGCTCAGGAGAAATTTGGTTATCGCATCCATTTCAAGAAGCTTGAAGGCGATGGTCCTGACGAGGGCTGGCTTTCCTGCTACATCAGCGGCTATGAAGTTGCCAGGTGCCGGGACCCCGTGGAGTGGCAGCAGAAAAAGGTGCATCTCCCTTCCAGCATCAAGTTCAGCATGGGAACTGGCCACACTTTGGCCAAAGTGGATCAGGATAGCATGTGGCAAAACTTGGAAAAGTACGACCGCGCAAACTTCCTCATAGCGGCTTCCATACACACCGGGAAGAAAGGTGAACACAAACGGGAAGATGGTTTGGTGGAAGGACATGCCTATTCAATCATCCATGCGGTGGAGCGCAAAGGCTTCAAACTAGTTTGCTGCAGGACATTTGTGCGCTGGGCGTAGGGGTCATGCATCTGATGTGACATTCTCCTGCGTCTGATTTTGCGTGTAATTCGTTAAGGTTTTGGACGGCAATTGCTTCATTGGTTCTGTGCTTGTAATGCTGTTTGAATGTTATATATGGTTCGTCAACTGTTAGTTCAGTTCTGGAATGATGAGTCCAGTGCTTTTTCAGGAAGTGCCTGTTTATGTCTGCATCATCTCAAGTTGCAAGCAATTCCCCGACAGCGGCAAGTTTTTTTTTTCGATTGCGCCAATTTTTCACCTTTTTTCTCCCTCCGCATGCTGTATTTTTCCTAAATTTCAACCCCAGTCTCCAGCAACTCCCAGTCTGCAGGAACCCTTGGCTGCAGGTGGACCAGAAGGCTGATGGACTCTTTTGGATGGAGCCTTGGTGGCAGGATGGGTGGATTTCTTTGGGATGCTGGTGGAGGGTGAACAAATGCAACCCCTCAGGAAATCAGCGCCCTGACCTCTTAACATGTCTGGTAGATGTGTCTTTTGTACTGCGCCTGACACGCGAAATGCATCTCTGCAGATCCTCTTCAAATGTCCCACGCCTGCCATCGTTTTAGAAAATGCTACAAGACCCGCACGTTTAGCACACTTTTCACAAGGTGCAGAATCCCTTGCGCCTACCACACAACACGACGCTTCAACGTGCAAAAATGGTTCGAGCATGTGGTGTTTTTAACATTTTGACTTCCAAATGTGCTTCGCGCCACAGCGGCGCGCACTTTTTCGATATCTCAACTTCCAAAAGTGGTCCGACACTGACGCGCATATGTACACAGGATTGTATATACAGGTATCTATACAGTAAATACATACACAAACACACACTCATATATATATATATATATTACAGTATTGAGTATTGACATGATAATTTCATATTATATATAAATCTTATGATACAGATACACAGGCCTGCCAGAGACAGGCATTTGTGCGGGAATAGCTCTCAAGTTGGATTGTTGATTATCCTGCATTTGGGAATCGCTGTTGCTGGCTTCCTGCATGGGCAATTGGTAGGGGTGGGGACCAAAGCTTTGAAAAAAATAGCGACAGAAGATTGAGACTTAGGTTCGACACATTTTGAACACGTTTGGACATTTTTTGACATGTTTGACTTACTGATTTGACCGTTGTTTGTTATCATCGAGGTTTGTCCCAGGTCTATGCCGGTTGAGCGGGCCAAATTTGACCAGTCAGCCGAGTAGAGCTGGAGCTAGTTGGAGCTGCAGCTGTGCATGACTTGTGCCAAAGTTAGCAGAAGTTGTACGATCCGAAGAGATGTCGTATGGCCATGATGGCCATGCCATGCATCTTCAGATGTTGTATCATATTGAGTCATATTGGCCCTGCCAATGATCAGGGTAACAGTTTCAATGCCAGCATGCAGAACTCTGGGAGCTGGCCGCCTTGAGGTGGAAAAACCCCGTCATGGCACCAGACGACCATTGGGGATCAGCAATGGATCGGTAGTGGGGGTCACTTCTCGGATCGCTGTGCGCGTGGATTTCTCGTCTCAACATTGGCTCAAAAACCGAAAGCGCCAAGAGGATGGTCTGCAGTTCTTGGTGCTTTCGGTTTTTGCTCCTCGATGCTGTTTTCCGTCTCCTGNCTCAACATTGGCTCAAAAACCGAAAGCGCCAAGAGGATGGTCTGCAGTTCTTGGTGCTTTCGGTTTTTGCTCCTCGATGCTGTTTTCCGTCTCCTGGGTCAGGAGAATGTTGGGGGTGCATGGGTCCTTTGGCAACACAAGATGGCAACCAGAAAACCCCATGTGTCCCACGGTTAAATCATCAATTTACAAATCTCCCCTGGATGGTGCTCCAACTTCGAAAAAAAAGGTTGCATATAGGATGACGCATGGTAAGGGACTTGTCCCTACCTGCATTGCAGTTCCAATCCATTTGCTTAGGTCTGATGTGTCGTCTCACGCATGCCAGGAAGTT
>BGPT01003583.1:8962-34974 GCA_003297045.1 Symbiodinium sp. clade C Y103 | reverse complement strand
TTACCGACAGTGAGCGCAGCGACTTTTCTCAGAGAGCTATGCTCGTCAGTCTTGAGCCACGAAGTGGCGCAGTGGAAGTAAATGAATTAGGTGGTAACTACGGAAGCTACGAACATACTACATGCATTGCATAGACACGTGACNGAAGTAAATGAATTAGGTGGTAACTACGGAAGCTACGAACATACTACATGCATTGCATAGACACGTGACATGAAGAGGGAAACCGACCACAGGGGGGGGGGGCCAGCAACACGGGACACGGAAGCATATATATATATATATACATATGTATATGATTCTATGATTGTATATGTCAGCCTTGCAGTCCTGTTGAGCAGAAGTTGGACTGAATATGTGTAATATATTGTAATATGTATACAGGCATGTACAATCATATAGATACCAGCAAGGGAATCTGAATCACATTGAGATCTGCATTGACCACAAGTGCTGAGAGCTCAGCTGGTGGAGGACTCTCCACTGACTTGGGAAATCCCCATTTGTCTGTCAACGGCTTGTTCCATGGAGGTGGACATCTCAAGGGACTCCTCGATTTTCTTTTCCAAATGGCAATGAACAAGATTGAAAAAGTTTTCTTTTTCAATGCACTTCATACCTACCTCAATGCAACTCAGAGCAAAGTGTCCTGGCAACTTTCTTCTTCCGAAGTGTAGGAGCCTCGGATCGTTGTGGTCAACACAGCTAAAGCTCTTGAATCTCAGGTCAGCAAGATTCAAGACTCCAAAAACTCCAAAAGATACATCCTATGTCAAGACCTATGTCAAATCTATGTCAAATCTAGTGGAGCTATTTGACACTCCAAGAGCTTCACGGAAATTGACTTTACCAATGTGCCTTCGCCTGAAGCATGGCATGTGTTGAACTGTCACATGCCTGTGACGGCACATGCTGACGTATGTGACCCGGCCTTGAGGTTTCATAGTCTGCATCTGCGTCCCGAGCTCTGTGCGCTCCATTTGGAGGTCGGCCTAAGAAGCCAGGCCACAGAGTCTCGTATAGTCTCATCACGTCTGCTGATCGTCTCCTGAATGACTCCATGAGTGTGACCAATCTGTAACTCATACTCATTTGAATCACAGTTTGAATCTGAACTCTAAAATGAAAACAAAGAGTTGCACAGTCGTTAGGGCTGCAGCTGCTTTTTTACTGAGTTCTTGGCTGTAAACTCGGGAGCCTGCTGTGGCACAAGATCATCAGGCACTGTCGCCTGCATGGCGTTTGAGCAAAGTAAAAGCTCGTTTATCAGAACCACTGGAGGAGCACGTTAAATCGTTTGTAGCGAGAAATTCAAATCTGTCCAATGTCCTTCTTGTGTCCTGGCTGGACTGGCCTCCTGGCTTTCTTCTGGCTCGCTCATGCCTACCAACAGTTGTTATACCAACAATTGGAGCAAGATTTGGCAAGCAAAAGAAGCAAGGTCAGCCTCTGACCAGAGCTTTGATCAGGCCACATCAGCCGGCTTGAGCAACATGGCAAGCGGCAACACGATGACAACTTGATCAATCAGGCAACGCTTCATTCAAATCCAATCCTGCAGCTTCCTACACAAGATGACAAAGCCAATCCCCGGCAAAGTGCCACATGCAGAAGGCCGACCCTCTGCTCAAATTGACTCGTCAAAGACTGCCGAAGCCAGGAGAGCCTGGCGTAGGCTCAGTGATGTGACAGGCTACCAATCAGGAGTGATGCAAACTGCTTGACACTACATTAGCAGATTAGCTCAGAGCCATGCAATTGCAGCATCTTAAGATCCGTATTCAATTTCTTCTACTGGAGCTAATTGAGCCAGTTTGAGCACTTTCAATGAAGTCATCCGCTGAGGCCCTTGCTGCTCGTGGTTTGCTGCATTCATCATGTGCAGCACTCCCCGTGTATCCTGCGGCTTTGGACTGGGAAACTATCTGCCAAAGCCTTGACCTGAACCATGAGAACCATGAGAACCATGTTGGCTTCTGAACTTATGTGCATCTGGCTGGGGTGAAAAGGGACAATGCTGACCTCGAAGCGCTTGTCACTAGTGAAGGGGAACCCACAAGTGTTGTGTAGGTACATAGTTGTTTGCTATCCAAATCCGTGCCTTTGAAAAAGGCTTGAATATTTCCCGTTCGTGTGGGTTGTGCTAGTCCACCTCTGGCGCAGCTTGCTCTGATATTCTTGGCTGCATGCTCTATTTGATGTAAAGGTGCAAGGTGCAGTCGAAGCTACATTATCACCAATCCGCTCACTCTCCGTTTGTGTCAGTCATGGTTGCTCTCCAGCTTTGCATTGCCAATGAAATTGTTGCTGCTTCAATTCCTTTGAGTTATATGGTTGGCATTTCACGGTTTTTTTTTCAATTTCATAGTGGTCAAAGGTTGCTACTTTGCATCTGTTTGGATCGGTTCTTGATGGTCAAAAGGTGGGGCAAAAGCAGGACAATGGCTGCTGTCATCGGTCTATGCTAGCAGTCCTTTCAGGTTTTGTCGAGTGCTCTTCCTGAAGGGGCTTTGGCTTTCTTTGCTGACTTTGTCTCAATCCTACCCACTTGTGTTCGAAATCTGGCGGCGACTCAAACAATGAGTTGCAAAGAGTTTGTAACCAACAAAAAATGTCACGGTGCATGCGTGGATCAGCCTGCCGTAATTAATGTACTACCAAGCCTGGTTCCTTTTCTTGCTAGAATCTGATCGTTTTGCAGGAATGGTTTCTGAGCTGTTTTGCTTGCAGTTGCTCCTCTGCTTCTGCATCTAGATTATCTTGGTGAAGGCATCTGGTGCAATTAAAAGGGATCCAAGGCATCGCGAGAAAGCGTCTTTGCCATGGCTTCCTCCTCTGAACTGAAGCTTTAGAAGCAACTTCCAAGCAGGGGCAAAGACGTGCAAAGCTTCACAAGTGTAAAGAACTGCCTGGTCAAGTCCAGGGTTGCTGCAACCGCTGCTTGGGCGGCTTTCCTGCTGAAGCCCATCCTGCCAGGACTCAAGGGACAAGAACAGAGACAGCTTTTTAGCACATTCTCTTGCCCTGCATTGACAACATAAGGCAAAAGGAAGCTGAAATACGAAAGCCCTTGCTGATAGTAGCAGCTGATTTTCCAAGATACTGACCTCTTGGATCTCTTCGTTGATCCTATCCGTACTACCCTGGCAGAACATTGAGGATTTGGCAGCGGTGTATGGAAGAGTGAAGAGTTTCCATACTTATCAATTGAGAACTCGCATTGCAAACCCCAAACAAGATATAACGCGATGCATGAATCTGCGCTGCCCTTCCCGTAGTCAAGTTTGTCTCTACATGATTGTTTACCCTTCCATCGACAAACTCGAGGCCAAGGGGTAAGGAAGGAAAGCTAGCAGGGCGGGTACAACCAAGAAGACATGGAAAATCATGGAAACAAAACCTGACTTCTTCGCCTGCAGAGCAATGACAAGACCTATCGGACCTATCATGGTCATGAATACACTGCTACTGACAAGGATACCTCGATAGAACTCCAGCTTGGGGGGAAGGAGCGAGGGACCAGGGGCGCTTACGCCCCTGCTCATCCGCTTCCAAGATGCGAGCGAGAGAAATCCAGAGGGGGGGTGCAACTGCAAGAGTTTAATGTGATTGGAGATTCCAGCACCCGCCAATATCTTGTTAAAGCAAGAGGGACTCTTGTGAATATGAAACTATCAGCGAAAGGTCATGAACAACTTGCTTTCCATGTGCTTCTTCAAGACTGACAGCAACTCAAACTTGTGCTGGCCGCTTGCACACAAAAACAGGAGCTGGAGCTGGAGGTAGTATTGCCAAGAAATGCTCTCTCTGCAATTTATCAAGAACAAAACAACTCGTGCACATGTTTTTTGGTTTTTACCTTGCCTTGAAAAGGGCAAACAGTAAAACATCCGTCAAGAGTATGAGGTACATGAGTACATACACACGCAAGGCCAAGTCAATCCCTGTCAAATGCCCAATGCCAGACATGCAGGAAGTGCTGGCACTAAACAGCTTCCTACCTAGACAAAACAGTTGAGATGTGTACGGATTTGTCGTTTAGTTTTGCAAGTTCTGGCAGCTTAGGACTATCCCCTCTAAACATTTTTTCTTGATCGGCCAGTCTCTCTGTCCACTACAGTGGCTTTGTGGTGTCCGCGTGGTCCCACCAGTCATTTCGCACGCAAAATCTGAGTTTTCCCGGTTGATTCACTTCTGCCTGGTTGCTTTTGTGCAAGTCATGAGGAGAGGAGCGATATACAGCTCCATCCTGCAAAAGATTGGCATGCTCGGCGCAATTTCAGTTGGCATCTATGCATAGAGACTAATTCCATAAAAGGCCTTTCCAAGTCACAGGACCTGCTTCATGCCAAAATATAGCCGTAAGAGAACACAGGCCTGATCCTTCCTCTGTCATTGCAAAGCTGTCCTTTCCAGGTAGTTCTACTGTCTTCAACTGCCACTCCTTTTTGTGTGACCTCTGTCGCAGTGATTCAAGTGCAACAAGAAAAAACATTCCCAATATAGAACTCCAGTTGTGCAAAACGTATGAATTCTGTGACCCACAGCAGCAGCGTTTCTTGCTTGTTGAGCAACTATATTCAGTAAGTCACTGCAGCGACCCCTGTGTACATTTGCGGCTTGCTTCTCTGGGACTTAGGTTGCGTCTCCATGCCACCAGCTGAAGGAACCTGCATGGGCAAACTCAAAACAGGCTTCCTCCAGTGAGATCCAGGAACTGTCAGGAACTGTCAGGAACTCCGTAGGACCAGGATTTTTGTCAGCTGTCACACACCGAGCCTGCGAAGTTTGCTGCCTTCTCCTGGCCTGCAGGTAAGCAGGTCAAAATCATATTGTCGTCACATGTCACATGTCGTATCATTGTTCGGTGGCGCTACTCATGGAACAAATAAAGGCTGTTTGTGTGAACATTGCCCCCAACACTAGTTTCAAGGAAACGGTAACAAAGACCAAATGCATGTTTGAATACATGCGACATATGAATATGTAGGCAATGCAGGCGATGTACATGACATGTACAAACGCAGCAGAAACAACGCAATGAATATGCACTGACGTATTGCAAACACATTTCGATAAAATACATATGATATAAACTCAAACTACCGTGATAGAACCCACGAACCCGCATGCACATCACGCGCTGAGATTAAATACTACTTCAAACACCACAATTATGCCGGGACACTTTTGTGAGACACTCCTTTACAAGACTGCTAAAAGCTGCTCTTCTGAGACAGCCTTCTAAAACACCTTGACACTCTATTTGTCCGCTCCTGCAGACACTCTATGCAAAGGCTCTTCTGACACGATTACCAAATACATTTTTGAGAAACTCTTGCGGAACTCTCTTGTTGGACACTTTCGGCGGGGTAAGTCTTGCCGGACACTTTTGTCTAAGACACTCGTCTGAGACACTCTTGTCAAGACACTCCTCTGAGTCATTCTTGAAAGACACTCTTCTGCACTCTTCTGAGAGACTGCTGTCAAAACGCTCTGCTGAGACACTCTCGTGGGACGCTCTTGTGTGACACGTTAAGAAAACACTCTTTGAAGACATTCTTATAGGACACTTGCAAGTGGGATAACTCTGATAACTCCTCTCAGACACTCTGGTGGGACACTCTTCTGAGACACTCTTGTGGGAGGCTCCTGGTCCTGTAAACACTGCTGCAAAACACTCTTGTGGGACGATCTGGCGTGATACTCATTTTCTTATAACACACGACTCTTTGAAGAAACTTTTCCGGGACACTCGCAAGTGGGACTCTCTTGTTGGAAACTCTTCCCGGACACTTTTGTCAAGACACTCTTCTGAGACACCTTGCCGAGAACTCTTGCCGAGACACTCTTTTTGCGAGGCACACTTGTGGGACACTCTTGCCAAATGTGCCACACTCCTGTAAGATACTCTTGTGGGAACCTATGTTGTGACACTTTCGTAAAACACTGTTTAGAGACACTCCTCCAGGAAACTCTTGCGAGACATGCTTGGCAGAACATGTCAGTCACACCCACAAAGATAGACAAGGAACGATTATATACATCGTTTGATCTCGAGAAATGAATTTTCCATCAAACATGGAAGGTCAACCTTGTTGTTGCAAAGTGCCACTGTGATACAAACAAATCACATCGTCGGTGCCGGTGCGGTATGATTGAAATGATCACACAGTGAATCAAAGATCCGAATCTTGGACTAGAATAGGCGAGAAAAGCGATCAAGAGAGGTAAATGTTGCCACCGGGAGTGCTAGGCAGTAGAAGCAATGACTACATACATCAGCAGACCGCACTGCCTGATAAAGAGGCAAAGAACAGAACACAAAGATTTGGAAGACAGCTACAGTAGCAGCTGACAGCTGCTTGGCTCAAATTGTTCCTTGGACTGTCACCTAGGTGGGACCTGAGTATATTTTTTCATCTTTTTTCCATGTTTGTATCTGCCTTTGCTTTCAGAGTTTCCTGACCGTTGATTTCTGTTGACATGAACAGTTTGGCTACGATGCTTTCGCTGCTGCAACTTTTCCTTGCAAGGCACGTCTTTCGTGCTGCCATGAATAGAAGCTATGGGAGGTTTCTGCCTATCGGTGGTGGCACGAATAGGTTCAATAGGCTGCCAGGTAAATTAGTAACTTTACTTCACATACGTCTGTTCCTGCAGAAGCTACAAGGTCGACTTCTGTGTAAGGCTACAACATGATGGCTCTGAGTGATGGATGAAGAGCAAATGAGCCAAATGAGAAATGCTCACCCACCATATCCAAAATAACCCTTTCACTGTGTTCTGAAACCGTGCGCATCACATAGCATATTTCCCAGACACATGAATATGAATACACCAATGCGTGATAGGCTTTCGGGATACCTGTCGCCTAGTTCCCGGGTTACAGTAGCCGCAGCTGTACCAATCTTTCTCTTACACGTCTTACACTTCACTGTGCTTTGCCTCCTTCAATCTATCTTCGTTTGCACCAGCAAAATGAAGCTGAAATCCTCGCTCTCTGTCCTGACGGAGCGTCCAGCTGCAGCGGGGGCTCTGGAAGGCTGGTCCACGCCAAGTGGACCGATATAAAAATTGAAGACCAGTCAGACCAGATCAGAAATGAAAAAGCAGAAGTATGTGCATCACGCCTGAAAGACGTACAAATATAAGGAGAAAGACATGGAACCCCCCATGGAAAGCCGTTGTTGATTTTGCAAAGAGGATGGAGATTGCATCAACCACTGCTGCCAACCATGGCTCCTCCGCTTTCTGCAGTTGTTGAATTTTCAAGGCCTGACACGAGAATTGCATCGTCTGCTCTCAAGGGATCATACGACGAGACATCAAAACCCCTCTGCAATGTGGACAAACCCAGGAGGATAAACATTAACAACTGGTCGAGCACAGTAGGCAAGAGCAGATCATCTGCACATATGTCAATCACCCCGCACTGTTGCAAATAGCTCTGAGACGGTTAAAGTTTAAAGCAAGTTGTTCATGGGGAACACGTGCTTGCCTTTGTCTGTCTCGTTTTCTCTTCCTTTCGCTGGATGCGGCTTCGCTCTGTCATGAGCCTGCAAATGTCAGGTCTGAAAGAACTCTGATCTAAGTGACGCTTCTCTCAATACTATATGTGTATTCAACAAAGACCATAACACATGCAGACCAACAAGCTGTGGATGGGTACATGCAGCGTCACAGCGCTGTGGTGAAGCACGCTGCACGCATCATCTTTTGAGCTTCACAGCTCGTCAGATTTGCAGCGACTCCAGGAGGTACTAGGCCACCTGCCGGTGAGTTTCTTCGATGAACATGATCAACTTGTTGTGAATTGTTTATTTTAAAACATATTGAAAATATTGTGAGCTGTGAACTTGGACCTTCTAATCTTGAGAATCTTGAATATTCAAACCTGGACTGGATGAAGCTGCTCTGGGCAGCCAAGGGCAATTCTGTCGCTTTAGCACGGAGTGAGAACTTGCCAAAGAATACTTGACTCACCAGCTGTACCCTTGCTCTATGTCTGCTTAGTCCCTCTTCTGCAAGGTGCTCTTGCCTAGACGCCCAATCCATGTTGGAAGGCGGGCATATTCTTGACGGTAGTACCTGTCCACAGGATGTGAAAGGACAAAGGCTGCACAAAAGAACTGCTTCAGAAAATCACTTGCGAAACTTGTGCAGTGCACCTCTTTAGGCGCTCCAAAACGAACTTGTCCTCGCAAAGAGCCAATGACTTTGTTGTATTGGCCTCAGCTGTACACCATGAATGGCATAAATCGGCATAGAGTCTCAAAAAAATAGGATTACGATGGCTACAACTGTGCTTTACAGCGCTATGACATATGCAAACTCACTTGACATCAAGCTATATCAAGAAATCTATCAGCAAACATCGCCATAGCACCTTCAAGACATTTCAAGACCAGCACACAGTGCGGCAAGAGCTCCAGACCTTCACCCGTTTGTTCTTGTGATCAAAGACTGCGTGAGCCTCAAACGGCCTGGTGCCACAGCGCCACAACGGTGCCACAACGGTGTCACAAGGGCAACTCTCAATGCGTTCGGTTCGTCTGTGCATGTCGGCTTGCCTCAGGCCCAGGAATGCAACCAAGCGATTGTAGGCTTCGCGAATTCCTGCATGAACAAACATGAACAGAGGGAAAGGTTTGTGCAAGCATCTTGAGGACCTTGAGTTTTGACTCCAACTGTAAGGTTTTCACACCTGGTTCAGTGACGTTCGCTGCACCTTGACAGAGGGGTGACAACCTGCCAAGTAGCACCTTGTCTTGAGAAGGGGAACACGAAAGGTAGGTCAACTGAATTAAAAAGATGGCGGGCGGCCTAAGAAAAAAATGTTGGTGAGGAAACCCCAAACAGCACCATTGCAGGTGCAGAAAGGCGTCTTTGTGTAAACGCGTCTCCTCTTTGTGAAAAAATCTCTGTGTGCAAGTAAAAGCTAGCCTGTGTAAGTGTAACAGTTTCTCTGTCTAAAAGCATCTGGGTGCAAAAGTAGCCGTGTGTAACGAGGTCTCGGTTCAAAAGGTTCCCTGGTGTAAAAGTTCAAAGCGTTTTCAAGATGCTGTGTACACAGTCGTTTTCGGTGCGTCCGTAAGAGTTCGTGTGCGAAAAAAATTCGTTGTGTAAGGGCGTCTGTGTGTGTAAGAACCTGTCTGCACAAAAGCCTCACTGAAAAGCGCTTGTAAGTAGGCGTGCCTGCGCGTCAATGCTGCTCTTGTAAAGGCCTCTTTGTGCAAAAGTTTCTGTGCGATAAGAGTTACTGTGTGTAGAGGCCTCTCTGTGCAAAAGCTGGCTGCGTGTAAAAGCGCGCTGTGTGCAGAAGTTTCTGTGTGTAAAAGGTTCTGTGCGTAAACGATTCTTTGCGTAAAAGTTTCTCTGTGTAGAAACTGTTCTGGGTAAAGTTTCTGTGCGCAATGTAAAAGTTTCTTGGTGTAGTCTGTGTGTACAAGTTTCTCTGTGTCAAAGCGTTTTTGTGTAAAAAATTCTTTGTGTAAAAGCTGGTCTGTGTAAAGGCTTCTTTGTGTAAAAGCTGCTGTGTCTGTAAAAGCATCTGTGTGTAAAAGCGCCTGTGTGTAAAGGCGTCTGTGCGCAAATGCTGCGCTGTGCAATGACATCTTTGTGTAAAGCATCCGTGGGTAGAAGCGTCTCTGTGTACTTTTTTCTGTGAAAGCCTCTGTGTGTGCTGGCGTCTGTGCGTAAAAACTTCTCTGTGCGCAAACCTCTCTGTGTAAAAGTATCTGCGTCTCAAAACTGCTCCGTGTAAAGGCTTCTGTGCGTAACGGCGTCTGTTTGTAAAAGTGTATCTGTGCAAAATGCGTCGCCGCACCAACATCTCCAAAAAGACGGGAAAAGAAAGAGGGTGAAAAACTTGCTGTCGCTACTGTTGCTGATGATGGTGGTGATGCGCGCAGGGCCCCCAAAACCGTCATATTGGCGGTGTTTTCCCAGTTTTTGAAGGCCTTCGGGACAAAAAAACACCTTAAATACCGATGTTGTTAGCGTCTCAGCAGCCAAAAACCACGGTATTTACAGTGGCTTGTGGAGAGCACCTAGCAAAAACATTGGTATTTACACAGTTTTCAGCACGTTGCAAGAAGTAGTTTTTCCAGGCCGAAGGCACAAGAATACTATAAATTACAGCGTTTTGGGTTCGGTTTCAAGTTTCGTAGGGTTTACCAGGGGGGGGTCCTAGAATGAACAGCAACCTCCTGAATAATTAGGCAACGGGGCTGGCCACCCTCTCCTTTACTTCGTAAAGTAAACTCAAGGTAGCCCCACTGCAGCTACCTTTCGTGATCAGCTTCATCCAGTTCTTTTGGTTCTTTCAAATGCTTGGAGTCTGCCCCGAAAATCTACTTGCGTCACTTGGGGGAGTGTTGAAGGGGTCTCAAGGCGAAATCTGGCCGGCCTGAATCAGCAGTAAGCGAAGGATCCAGCGAGTCTCGATGAAGCATATGCACCTTGGCTGCAAGTCACGTGGTTCATGGCGAAGTATGGGAAGACAATTGTGCTACAATGGTACAATCTGCTGAGGCATGACAATCCAGATAAACAAGCTACAGTCAAAACATAACGCGTCTGGAAAGATGTCGAGCAGCTCTCTCATTGCCAAATATCCTGACAATTCCCTCTGCCAGAAACGTGAAGAATGCCCTTCTGCGACTGAGGTTGTACCATTTATTCCTCAATCTTTGAAAGCAGAGAACACACGAGCACTCTGCCTAGTGTGCCTCTCTTCTTCTATATTTGGCTTTCCAAATCCTCTGCTTACTGTCTGTTCAGTTTATTCATTTCGTTTCCAGTCTTGCAGCCGAATTCCAGTGTTACGACTGTTACGACTGCACTGCACAATCCAAGGTTCGACAAGGACGTGGGCTTCGGAGCGGCCACAAAGTCTGCAAGCGCGAAGTCTTTCAATGGAGGACGCGGAGGGTCATCTTCCCTACCGGCGTACCTCGAAATCTGTGAATCTTTGGAAATGACTACATAAATTTACATAAAACTGTCAAGAACTGTCCACGAAATTGTCACTGTGCTGCAAAGTCATTTCGTGTGAATTGACTTTAGAATTTTGCAGGCCAGATCCCTGCAGCCTGTGAGAAGACAAGTTCATTGGATTGAATTGTTGGGGCTGGGGTGTCTGAAACGTGCGCAGGCACTCTTCAAAGCTTGTTCCTGAAAGTCTTGCCGGTGTCCAAGGAAGTGAGTTATCGGCTTGACAGGGCATTTCAAGGGCTGGGCCACCACCATTTGGGGGGCATCAGTCAAAACCCATTTCGCTATCTCTGCAGTGAGGAGGAGTACTTTGGTGAGAGGCTAATAGATCTATAATGATACGTGTATTAATGCTATACATAATGATGTATACCTGTGCATGTTTTGCTAATGCTTTCTAGTGCCAGGGGGTGGTGTTCTCTTTCGCAGGGCTTTCTCTTGTCCTTTCTCTCCAACTCTTGGGATCTTCCAGTGGACATTGTTGTTACTCTTGCCGATTCTCTTTGTCTCGTATCAGGTGGACCAATCTTCAGACTGTTTTGCTGAGAAAGCAGTGGCGGTTCACGAGAGAACATGGAAATGTGCGGACTTCGTGGAGCAAGGGTCAAAAGTTACTTTAAAGACAGCAATGGAAAGTCTCAAATGAGTCTCCACGACTGAATGGAATTCTGATGCAATCTGAAGACCAAGATTTACACCTGGGCAATCTTGTGCAATCTTGTGCAATCTTGTGAAATTTGTTCAATCTTGTGCAGCAAAATCCTCTGGCTGAGGCTCCAATTCATTGTGTCTGCATATGCTGAATGAAGCCATCGGATGGGATCGCATACGAGTAGGATAACTTTGGCTCCCGGGACTAAAGAAACCTTCAGCCACGCATTTGCATTGTCGACTAGTTCCGATTGAGCAAAGTTCAGAATTGGCCAAATGCAAGACCTGCTTGTAGAAAAAAAGGAGCACCGCACATGAGTAAAACATTTAAAACAAGCTCTAACAAACTGTAACAAGCGACCATCTTCATGAGCATTCTCTGAAAAGCATAGACAGGATTTCGTTCACCGTGCTTTGCAGGACCTTGGTCAGATGCAGAACCAAAGCGAGTTGAGACATGTTCCCTGAGAGTCGACAAGGCAGAAAGGATATCTTTTAGGACAGAATCAACACCACTGAAGACACTGTAAGAATGCGGATGTGTCTTCTTACACTGCTCAGAAGAGCATCGCCGATTCATAAAAGGCACTTTCAATTTTCAATGTTTCTTTATGGACACGGAACAATAAAGCAGCCAGAATATGCCACAATAGAATAAGATATGTGTGTGCAAGAAGTCTTGCGATGTCTTGCGTAGCTTTGATTTATGTTTCACACTACAGAAGGAAACTCTGCTCAACCCCTTGCCCAATCTTTCATTTCTTGCATACAGAAAATGTCTTAACTACTGATCTAATCAAACACTAGAATTTCTCAACCCAAGACCCCAAGAATATTCTACCAATTTGTGATGCATCCTTCAATCGTGCAGAAAAACAATCACCTCCAAAACCGCCAAAATCATCAAAATTCCTCTGTACATTATCTATGTAAAGATATCACAGATCATCACAGATCCCAGGCCTAAATATCTTAAAGCCTTCTAACCGGCTGGTCCTGGTTTCCCTGATAGGATATTGGCCTTTCTCCTACAGTGTGCCAGGTCTAATCCTTGCGATTGGCTAGATCCCACGAAGAAGAAGCACATCGCTTTGTATTGGATACCCTCTTTCGATATCTTGATTTGACTTCTCTATAGTCCTTAATTGTGCTTTGCATGTTGACCTGTCCTAATTCAATGTATCGCTGATAACGTCTCCAGATGTTGGATGAAGCATTCTGACATGCTGGCTGGATCGACCCCGTGCGGAACCTCTCATGACTGCAGAAAAGACATGTTTGATTTCCTGCCTAGAATACATCGAAATACCAGGCAGGACACGAGCTGCTCAACTGCTTGAAAGTTCATGCAGTATCCATCGGACAAAAAACTAAAGTTGGCAACGGGAGAAAGAGAGAGAGAGAGAGAGAGAGATGGAGAGGGGAAGATAGTTTGAGAGAGAGAGAGGAACCCAGGCGTAATGACAGGTGACAATTCCAAGCAGATTCATAGTGGGCAAGCCCTTCATTTTGTCTGAAGACATCCAAGGTCAGGCATTTCCTCTGGAGACATGGCTCAGATTGTTAGCCAAAGCTGTTAGCCAATCCTATGGAGGACCTATTTCAGCCACACTGGGACAGCAGAAATCTCTCCAGATTATAAAAACCCAAAGATGAAAGTGAAGGATAGAGAAAGAATGAATTGACGACAATGAATACGTACAAAAATGAATTGGCGAATAGAGTATGCCAGTATGTCCGGCCTTTTGATGGCGGCCCCAGAACTTCAGCATCACTGAATCCAGCAACCCTTGCACCACCGGCGCAACAACGGCCTGGCAAGTCACACAGACATATCGCTCGTCGCACATCTACAGCTCAAAATGCTCCAAATGCTCGAAATGCTCAAGAGGATTCCAACACTCAGAATGCTTGAGACGCAGAAGTGGAAACCAAGGACGTCATCAAGTCGCGGCCTTCATTGAAACTTTGAACAAGCTGAAATGGTGGAAGAAGTCTTCCACCGACACGCCAAAACAAATGCCCATCCTGCAAGTCTTAGTCCACAAGAGCAGGGTCACTTATGTTGTCTGTCCACATCTGAGTTCTGTCCACAATGCATTCTGGTCAGAAGGCCTGCACAAGTTGCTGGTCGGTGTTGATTCTAGGATCATCCGAGACAGCTGGGATAAATGTGACCTGCGACAGTCCGATTACTCAAACATACTCAAACAGTAGATTGATACTGTGGTCCGTCATACAAGTGTGCAAAAGAAGAATGTCTGTCAAAGTTCAGCAAAGAACGTGTCAGCCTCAGGATGCTTCGCCAAGTTGTGTGAAAGAGATGAACTTCCACATTTCTCAAATCCAGCAAGGACCTGCAGTTTGTGGAGTCAATCACTTCACGCGCATCAATTGACCCTTGCTGATGAGACTTTGCAGCCAATGTTGGACGAGTTGCAAAATCTAGCTGAATCTGACTCCAATGCCCCATCTCCAGGAGAGATACGTGGGATCTGTTTATATGCTTTCGCAGGATCCAGGACGCCAAAACCTGCAAGCCACACGGAGCAGTCTGGATCCATCCCATGCTTTAACAAAGTGATGACTTGGTAAACAAGAATCTTCAGCAGGAATCTCTGAAAACGTTTTGGGGGAGTGACTAGTCACTCATTTCCATGGCAATTCAGCTTGGCAACTGATATCATATTGCTGAAAGAACTATGTGTATGATTCATTTTCGTGTTTGTTCAGCTTGACACAAGCAAAGCAAGTCACGTGTGCAAATGACTTGTTGTACGCAAGAGCTAGAATGAAGTAGGATATAGCACCACGATACATGATGTAAGAATCCATTCAAGTTAGGAACTTAGTTGCTTGAGCATTACAACAACATCCATTCAAATTCGGAGCATCAAGCAATTTGGGTAACAGGTGTGACTGGTGACTGGTGCAAGTATTCTGGCCGATAGACAAGGGATTATGTAATGAAAATTGCACAACATACATGTAAAAGTCAACGTACAAACAGAAACTGACCAGGAAGATTTCAGCCACAAATCTATCGGAAAATCGGCCATGCTAAGAAGCCAAAAATGTTGACTCTCTCAGAGTGAGCCTTCCTTTGGTCACAAGATCGTGAAATGCAAAGAGCAAGTCCATTGGGTACTTCTGCTGATAGCACCTTTGAGTCAACGAAGTTAAGGACTCTTGCAGAATTTGTATATTGAAATTCAAAGTGCAATCACAAACTGGACCATTCATGCCTCCCAAACGCTTCCGTTGGAATGGTTGCAGCGCTGCCAAAACAACGAAATGGCCTGAAAAGTTGAAGAGAGCAATCCAGAGCAAATCTACAGTTGCTTCAAGAGATTTTGACACCACTCTCGTCAAGCACGGGGAAAAGTTTGTCACCTGGGGAGCTGGACTCATGCCCTTCTCATTTTCTTCTGCTCTCAGCCGAGAAGCAATGCAAGTACTGAACTCTACTAACAGTAAACTTGTTCCACTTGTTCCACTTGTTCAGGCCTCAAGCAAACGCTCGCCCTGTGATTCCTCTGCATTCTCCAACGGCCTTGAAACCACAGCGAGCTCATGCGAGCTCCAGCGAGCTCCAGCAAATACAAAGGAGCTTCAGCTCCAGCTTTTCTGGAAATTCCACTTCATTGAGGCCATGGCAAGTCTGCGGTATCAGGCAGTAACGTTGGCCGGTGTTCGAAAAGCTTGCATCTATCTGCTCCTCCGCATCTAGCACCATCTGAACATCACTCTGACCCCCTCTTCCAATTCCTATGTGCGAAGAGTCAGTTGAGAAAGGCTCAGCCAATTTACAATGTGTCAAAGGCGGCTCAACTTGATGAGTTTTAAAAAATGCTATCACTGGCAACTCGACAAGATCAATCTGCCTCCCACTCGTTCTGCAAGAGCAGGCAAGGCCAGCAGGGCAAGGTGCCACCAGCAGGACCAGTAGCACCGCATTCAATTGCATGCTGAGAGGGTCAATGGATACAACTACAAGTTATGACCGGTCACTTCCACTTTTCAGATAGCCATGCTGCAGCTGCCAGTACGCGTACTAGATAGACATGGACTAGCTCTTGATTCCTAAGCTGACTTGAGCCTTGTGGATGGCTCAAAGAGAAGCAGGAGGCGAAGGAATCTTTCCACAAAGCAACGATATCGAGCAATGCTCGCTAAGCAATGCTGGCCTTTTGTACAGCTCATAGTCTTCCTTTGAATCAAAGTCAAGCTCCTGGTTTTTGCCAGTCCCAAAAATCAAGGCGAGATCTGGAGCAACAGAAGCTCATGACAGTGTCGACACGGGACATGTCCAAGTCTACACAGTATTGCCAAATTGCTTTCACATTTAAGGACAAGTATAAACAATTTCTTGTCAAACACTCCTTTCTGACAAACCTGTTGAACAACTGGTCTAGATCGACAGCAGTGCCTCAGCCATCAACCTCAAATTGCACAAATGGAGACCTGGCAGAAAGTAAGAATTGAAAGGTTGAGCAAAGAGAATTGCTGGGCCTTCACAAAGCTGGTCCCAGTGAAAGGATGCAACCAGCAAGTCTGTTTTGGAAAAGGATGGCATCAGCCTGGCTTAGGTCTGGGGTGGATCCATGGCACGAAGCAGAGGCTGAAAGCTGCCCGACAGACAGGCAAGGCAGGGATAGGTCGGATAGGTGGTTAGGTAACTTTTAAATCTGATGCCGGAGAGGTCCTGCAGTCCACAAATCCAGCCCAACTCAAAACAGTCAGGCATGCTGAGGTCTTCCTGTTTCAAGAATGATACGAAGCTGCCAAAGGAGTCACTCAGTGTTTACTGCATACAACATGGAGACGGGGATCAACCAAGGCCACACTTTTCCTCCCAGCGTGGCTTCTCCAAACTCAATCGAAGGCCTGGTGCGCATAGCTTTACAACTACCCTCTGAGATTTCGGGCCTGCTGTTCAAGTCATGAGTAGATTCGAAGCCAACAGGTGGAACTGCCACAACAGACCCGTTCAAGCCATTCAAGCCGCTCAAGCCAAGTGATTGCTTCATGGCTCATGACCAGCTGGAGAAGCATTAAAGCCAATACCAATCCGCGGTTTCCTTTGTCATAGGACAATCATGACATCTACTCTTGCACATTGAAGCACAGCAGCCTCACTCTGATCCTATATCGAACAGCAACTGCAAACTGGCCAGGCTAATTTTGCCCAAGTTGAAACTTGAACTTTGTTCGCTTTGTTGGCAGTGCTGCCTCTTAGCGCATGTCAAACATATCTAGCAAAAGATTGAAGCAACTAAAGGCAACAGCCAACACTACGGAAACCAATCTGCTCGTGAGAAACTCCCTGTCCAGTCAGACAGTCAGCAACTAGACTCAGCCTGATTCCACCATTTGCACATGTCCACAATCAAGCCGCACAAGCACCCTGAAGGCTGGAGCTTTTGTCCCCCCAAAAAGTGATGTTTCTTCCAACCGTATATACAGTACATTGTGTCGATTCAGTTTAAAAATGAAATTGCCTACTCAGGAAGGAATGATCATAACTACGACATGTTCATTGTGCCACTTTGGCGTTTGGCAATTGCCTTGCAGCTCTTTGAGCCTAGCTCGCTTTCCCTTGTTGAAACCTTCCAGACGTGAATAGAGCCTTGTGATTCACATTAGAGTCGTTGGAACATGTTGGAACAAATGATTCCAAGAAACACATGATTCAAGGCCAGAACCAAGACTGGGAGTTCAGAGGCTGTCGCATTCTAAGGTAAGGATTCTGGAGCGGACAAATTCGTATCATGCCCAGCCCCAACAGCAAGACATGTCTATTGAGCACTGCTGTACACAGCAAGTGCAGAGGCGACACCCGTCTCCATTTCAAGGTTCAGGCAAGCCCTTCTGACTGGTATCGAAAGCTTTAGTCAATTGTATTGCTGGCCACGCCACATTATGCAACAACCGAATTCAAACGGGTGTCAACATTTCTGCTTGGTTTTTGTACATCTCCCCGAGTCTACTGTGAGACCCAGAAAGTGATTCTTGCTATACTCTGTTTCAGCTAGGCTTTGTTCGAGGTGGCATTCTAAAAGAAAATAAAACTCTATGGCTCTACATAAGAATCTGCACCGCATCTTCGGTATAGCAAGAGACTATCCACTGAGCAACATTGCAGATGTTGGTTTTGCCCAGAAGCTGCTGGAAGCTGGCAGTAAAGGCGAACAGCAAAAGCTGAGACTTGGAGCAAGTGATTTGACATGGAATCCGAAATGTCATAGCAAGTGAAGGTTGTAAAGCTTGGAATGCCAAAGTAAGTAAAGTTCAAATCTCACCAAAATCTGATATCTTGATGTATCTTGATGTATCTTGGTGTATCTTGTGGTCTGGTGGCTTTGAATACATTTGAACATATAGTCATGACATAGTCTTGCTAGTCTCCTGCTAGGTGGCATGCATTCAGGTGTACCTTGAGGTGCTCCTGGCGTCCGGTCCAAGCGTGAGATTTTAGCATTTGAAACAAAGCTTTCTAGGCCAACTTGGAACAACTTGGAACAACTTGGAACAACTTGGAACAACTTGGGACAATTCTCTTAGAAATATATAGAAATGTTGTACACATCTGACCAATCAAAACACTTCCCCTACTTCTTCTTATACTTCGTGACACACGAATCAGCCCGCAGTATCTGCACCTAATCTGCAGCTCTCCTGAAGTACTTGGTTCGAGTGTTGCAGCCTGCGCTGCACCTCCTGAGACTGCTCCAAAGCCTGCCTCAAAGATTGAACCTGCAATGGGAAACAACGACAAACTACAAGAGCTGCAAAGAACCATGAGAATCAAAGGCATAGGCCCTAGGCAGCCCATTTCAAATCAAACAACATCCACGAAAATCTAAAATGATCAGCTTGAGCACCCTGGTTGCACCTCACCAGAGCTACCTTCCAATCTGCGACAACGCTCCGCCAGGTGATGTACCTCGACTGTCACATTTCTAGGTATTTCAATTTTCAATCGTGTTTTTTTTGGCGATCTCCCAAATGTTCCTTTGAATGCAAACATGATATCACCTTAATTAATCTGTGACTGAATCTTCCAGCAAAAAGGGGGTCCAAGCACAAAACAAGATAACTGCCAGCTATATATTGGCTGCAAAGCAGTGGTAGAGTTTGGAAAGCCAAGCCGACGGAAACTGCAACACTCCCCTTTTTGACGAACTCTACCCAGAAGTGATATCAGCAGCCATGATATGACATAGACCATGCTATGCATAGTTGTCGGAAGTTTTCGTATCGTTTTATGTGTTGAGAGATGTTTCACAATGCTGAGGTCAAGGCAGCTCTTAGCAGTACCTTGCGATACAAATCAAAATGTCCACCAGTCCACCATGACAAAAAATCCCTGATGATCGAGATGAAAACTACTGCACTGAATCAATCACAGTTAATCATCAGATTGTTTTCCTTGCCTTGTTTGTATGTTGGAGCCGCGAGCACGTTGCCTACAGCGAAGCAAACCACACGCAGCACGCAAGAGATCGCAATCAAAATTTCCGCAATATAGGCGGGATATGTCCCGGCAGCCTCAATCGTATTGGGCCGCATCTCTTCGCGTGTCTGTTCTGCCTCAAGTCAACCCACGTGCTTGGTTCTGCACGACATGTATTCAAATCCTGCAAAACCTCGCAGTTGTATTGCACACCTTATCAAGTCTATGTCATGATGCCACTTGTTTCTGCTGGGCTAGCAATGCAGCACTCCAATCTCCAACCATCTCCAACTCATGCTAATTCATTACTATATCTTATATATCTTACATCAGGGTTTATCTCCATACGCCATCGATACTTCACAGCTTTTCAACGGACCCTGGCCTCGCGAAGGGCTGCTGCACGAACCTCTGATCCGAAATCGGTCAGGGCGACCTCAAAATTTGGAGTCTTTGTCCGCGAGTCTGGACTCGAAGACAAAATTAGATTCTACAAGAATACTGACGATACTGATACTGATGTATAATAAGTTCAGTGTAACACTTGTAGAACCAGGTGGGGTGTGCAAGATTGACTCTGCGTGCAGGCGAAACTGCAGCGGTAGCTTTAAATCTGCTGGCACCACGCGATGACTTGAACGTAACGCAAACAACCTGATTGTGATGAATCTCTGTTGGGTTGGCAAAAGTCATGTTTTGACTGGCCCTATTTGGACGGGTCATCATTGTGTTCTAAAGATGTTTGTGAATGCTTGCGTACTGGTGAATGCTGGAGGCAAGAGCTGGTAGTTACAGTGGCCGCGGAGGGGTGTGGGTGACAGCTGTACTGACGGTATAGTAATATAATGTGTTGTTTGTTCTAGCTGCAAACCAATCCAGGTGTCGACGACGACGACCCCGACGCTGATACTGATGCTAATGCTGATGCTGATGATGATGATGATGATGATGATGATGATGGTGATGGTGATGATCATGCTGATGATCATGCTGATGATGATCATGATCGTGATCATGCTGATGATGATCATGACCGTGATCATGATGGTGATGATCATGCTGATGATGATCATGCTGATGCTGATGCTGATGCTGATGATGATGATGATGATGATGATGACGACGTTCATGTTGATTACAATGCTGATATTGATGTTGATGATGAATTATCATCATTATTATTATTGTTATTATTAGTAGTACTATTATAATAATCATAAGTATTGTGTAACTATGATAATATATAAATATAGCTATGATTACAATAATAGTCACTAATCACAATCATAACTATAAGTTTAATTGTAACTACAATGATAATGATAATGATAATGATAATGATAATGATAATGATAATGATAATGATAGTGATAGTGATAGTGATAGTGATAATCATGATGATACTGATTATGATTCTGATAATGACAATGATAATGATTCATGATAGTGATATATAGTGAATGACAATGATAACGATAATGATACTTTATAATGACAGTGATAAAAAGTAGCTTGACTGGTGTGAATGAATGGTTTCAACGAATTATCTTGCCCCCTTGTAGATGCGAACAAATACTGATGTTTTGACATTTATAAACAGAATTTCAAGACCGCTCAGAATATGCAGCCATGTTGCACCACATCGCTGTACAGCCTGTCAAATGCCATGCACGGAATGTAAGCATTGAAATCTAGCAACAGTTGGTTAGTGCACAATGGTTTCATGGTCTCTTGTCACTCTTGTCCCACAAGTGCGTTTCTTGGCGAATGCGATTGGAAGTGGTTCGCAGCTACAACACCTTGCAGGATGCTGCAAGAATGTAGTTTTTGCTACCTAAGAAATGAATGGAAATGAGACATTTGCAGTTGCATCCATGAATGGCCAACCGACCTGCTCGACAGATGGGCAACCATGCAAAGACTTGACAAGGGCTTCCGCCCAACTGCGAACCATGGCCTTGGCATTCGAATTGCAATTGGCATTTCGCTCTCCACCCTTTACAATTGCACATGCTGGGACATTCCTCGGCAGAATGCCTCCTTGCTGGGATCGGTAGATGATGCAGCCTCATGCAGTCACAACAAATCGGGAGCCTGGTCAATCAAAGTCACTAGACTTTGTGTGATCTTCAAGAATATGTTTTGGTTTTACTAAGATCACTGCTGAAGTGTTGGATCCTTCTATCATACAGCGCAACCGTTTCAACGCAGGTTCATCCTGTTGAGGTTGCACAACGACAAGCAGCTGCAACATGTTTCGCAAACGGCACTTCGATGCAAAAACACCAAGTTTGCCAAGCAAAGCAGCTGAAAGTCAGACAATAAAAACACAAGAACTAATGGAGAAGTGATGCATGCAGAGTCTACGGAGAGTTCATGAGAAGTTCCTGCGAATCCACAGGTCGACGCAATTCTGCTTCTTCAACAGCTGCAGCTGCTGCTTCTACAAAATCCGTGTCACAAGCAGAAGCCTTGGCCACCCAACAGCGCCGGTTTGGCGACGATAAGCATGCCGTTTTAGCAATCCATCTGTTTTGCAGCGTAATCCAAAAGCTTGAACAACTCTGAACGATTTTTTTTGAGGTTGTCACTTCTTGTACAACAACATGGGAGGCCTCTTCCGGCCTCGGTATTTCATTCACTGTCTCAGGGTTGGTACAATCCCATCCACTTCCTATCCCAAGTGAGACACCGGCCCAACCATGGAAACATCGTGCAAACGGCTTCGTTTGAAAAGAGGCTCCAAAAGTTCCTGGATGGTGCAAACGGTTCACACGCAGAATCAAAGTGCAAAATTACCAACACGTCAGCAAGTGCCTCTGTCGTCACTGCGCGTTTGCAGCTTACCAACATCCTGAAAAATGGGAATGCAATTTTTTTTGCAACGGTCGACATTCAGGAAAAATGCAAAAGGAAATGAAACAAATATCAACAGGTCCCTGCCTACCAACCTGGGCCTTGGCCCTTCAATAACACTACAAACCCAATCTTGAGCCAAAACACAAATTGTCATGATGTGCAAATCTGCTAAGCGCAAAAACATGGCAATTTAATTTGTTGCCAAACCGGTCACCTGGAAAACTATTTTTGAAAACAACAATTTCACGCAATTTTATCGAAGTGGTGGTTAGTGATGTTGACATCCATTTTTTTCCACAACAGCAGGCGCGCCATCAATGACAATAATTCGCTATTGGTTGTGTAGTTTACTGTTCATCTATCACCCGGCGCGGCGATTTGCACTATTGGGTTGTAAACATTGACCCGAATGTTTTCTTTGCCTTGTCCTCATACATAACCAAGCCCCAGCTAGCCCCTCTTTCCCCCAGAAAAACGAATTAGAGCCTAAATAAGGCCTTAATAACAAGGCCTTATTTACGGGAAAAAAATAAACAGCAATTAAGACCAAATTAGTCTAACTCAATCTTAATTTGGAAAACTTTTGCCGCTTTCATGTGTTCCAAATTCCTTGGGTGAAGATCTTTGATTAGGTCCTATTTTGGCCAGTTCTTCTAATGTAATCCCTTTGTTTTAGATGCATTTCATGAAGTGGATGGATGTAAATTTATGTCCTTTAGATTTCTGTACTTTTGCTGTTGTTTTGCACTGCCTTGCCTTTAATTTTGCCTTAATTTGGTCTTAATTTTTTAAGTTATGTTTTTGTGTTTTTCGCCGTTGTTTTGCATTAATTTGGCCTTCGCTCTGCTTTAACTCGGGTTTAATCTGGTCTTAATTTTTGGAAGCTGCGTTTTTGTGTTATTTGCTGCTGTTTTGCACTAATTTGGTCTTAATTCTGCCTTAACTCTGCCTTAATTTGGTTTCAATCTTTGGAAACTGTGGCTTTGTGTTGTTTTGCTGCTGCTTTGCACTAATTTAGCCTTAACTCTGCCTTAATTTGGTTTTAATTCTTTGAAGTTGTGTTTTCTGTATTTTTGCTGTTGTCTTCGGGGGAACATTTTTGAACAATGCGGTTTCAATTTATGTTTATTCCGTTTCTTGCCATAAACACATTGCCACCTTGCACGTCCTTGCGACCCAGAATTCTTTGTCGAAACCGCTGCCCAACTTAAAATCAAATTAAACCTTTGGAACCAAAATTTAAGGAAAACCACTCAGCCCTCAAGTTGGTCTTAATTAAGGGTCTCTAGATGGGGGGGAGCCTAGGGGGTGGGGGGGTTGACTTCCTGTGATGTCCTTTAGCATTGCGATGGTTGCGTTGCCTTTTGCATTGTGTTTGTTTATTCCCGAAAGCTCCTGCGAAGGGTTTTTCCCAAAGAACAACTACCAAATTCATCTACATAACATCTCCTACTCACATCATATTCACATACATCTCATACAAAACATCTACATCAACTACATCATCTTCATCATCTACACTACATCTACATCACCTACACCATCTACATCATCTGCATCACGTCTACATCACATAACATCCCCTGCTCACATCATAATCACATACATCTCATACACATTGCCTTGAACCTTCGTGCAACGATGACCTTGAATGAAACAACTTGTGTGCAACAAACTTGATGATCACAACTCAAGCTCCTTCCCTGATGGCTGCCGCAAGTTGATTTTTTTTCTATTGGGGTCGGTCGCAATGTCCTTCGACGGTCGGCCTCCGAGGTGAAAAATTGTCGATGGATCATCCTCCATGTCTGTCATTGACGTCGACAGACGGCCATGCTCCATGTTCCCTGATGTGCGCCTGGAGCTCCTGTCTGAGGAAGAGAATGGTCATCCATTTGATTTCCTCGAAATGGCGGATTGCCTGATCCATTTCAAGTGCTGCACGATTCAAAGCTGCTCCTGCAACAGGATGCTCATTGGCCAGCAGGTCTCTCTGAGCCAACACGTGGTACTTGACATTCACAAGAACAGCGATGACACTCTCAACTTCCAGCAAAGGATCCAGGAGATGCTGAAAAGAAGGCGCAAGCGCAAAAGGGCGAGTCATGGCGTCTGGAGACTCCACGAAGTCAAAATTGAGGCTCAAATAGAGCACATACTCATGTTGGATGAGATAAGGCACTTGCCTAGGTCTAGGTTCTCTGATCAGGCACTTGCCTGAAAACTTCAAGGGTGGGAAGCGTAGCCACAGGGTAGGGACGAAGTTCAAAATTGTACTAATGAACTACATGGACACTAACATGGCAAAAAATGAACACTTGTTCCCCACATCTTTGTGTGGGGTTGTTGTTTTTTGTTGTGCACCCGTCGCCCGCCGCCTCCTCCGCCTCCTCCGCCTCCTCCTCCGCCGCCGCCGCCCCGCGTACTCACACACAACTTACTCACACACAACTTGACAACACACAACTTGCCCACACACAACTTGCCCACACACAACTTACTCACACACAACTTGACAACACACAACTTGCCCACACACAACTTGCCCACACACAACTTACTCACACACAACTTACTCACACACAACTTGACAACACACAACTTGCTCACACTCAACTTACCCACGCACAACTTACTCACACACAACTTACTCACAGACAACTTGACAACAGACAACTTACTCACACACAACTTACTCACACACAACTTACTCACACACAACTTGCTCACAGGCAACTTGACAACACGCAACTTACTCACACACAATTTACTCACATACAACTTACTCACACACAACTTGACAACACACAACTTACTCACACACAACTTGACAACACACAACTTGCCCACACACAACTTACTCACACACAACTTACTCAACTTACTCACACACAACTTACTCNCACAACTTGACAACACACAACTTGCCCACACACAACTTACTCACACACAACTTACTCAACTTACTCACACACAACTTACTCACACACAACTTGACAACAGCAGGCGTGGCACTTACGGCACTCAGCTGGGTCTGGTGACGCGCTTGGTTGGTGTTGACGCCGCGTCATCCTGTGTGGCAGGCGTGGCACTTGGGGACATGGATCTTCACTTTGTGTGGCAGGCGTGGCACTTAGGGACATGGACCTTATCTTTGTGTGGCAGGCGTGGCACTTACGGCACTCAGCTGGGTCTGGTGACGCGCTTGGTTGCGTTTGACGCCGCGTCATTCTGTGTGGCAGGCGTGGCACNTCAGCTGGGTCTGGTGACGCGCTTGGTTGCGTTTGACGCCGCGTCATTCTGTGTGGCAGGCGTGGCACTTGGGGACATGGACCTTCACTTTGTGTGGCATGCGTGGCACTTGGGGACATGGACGTTCACTTTGTGTGGCAGGCGTGGCACTTACGGCATTCAGCTGGGTCTGGTGACGCGCTTGGTTGCGTTTGACGCCGCGTGATTCTGTGTGGCCGGCGTGGCACTTGGGGACATGGACCTTCACTTTGTGTGGCAGGCGTGGCACTTCAACACATGGACTTTCACTTTGTGTGGCAGGCGTGGCACTTACGGCATTCAGCTGGGTCTGGTGACGCGCTTGGTTGCGTTTGACGCCGCGTCATTCTGTGTGGCAGGCATGGCACTTGGGGACATGGACCTTCACTTTGTGTGGCAGGCGTGGCACTTGGGGACATGGACGTTCACTTTGTGTGGCAGGCGTGGCACTTACGGCATTCAGCTGGGTCTGGTGAGGTGCTTGGTTGCGTTTGACGCCGCGTGATTCTGTGTGGCAGGCATGGCACTTGGGGACATGGACCTTCACTTTGTGTGCCAGGCGTGGCACTTAGGGACATGGACCTTCACTTTGTGTGGCAGGCGTGGCACTCACGGCACTCAGCTGGGTCTGGTGACGCGCTTGGTTGCTTTTGACGCCGCGCATTCTGTGTGGCAGGCATGGCACTTGGGGACATGGACCTTCACTTTGTGTGGCAGGCGTGGCACTTAGGGACATGGACCTTCACTTTGTGTGGCAGGCGTGGCACTTACGGCACTC
>BGPT01003582.1:0-25740 GCA_003297045.1 Symbiodinium sp. clade C Y103 | reverse complement strand
TACATACATACATACATACATACATACATACATACATACATACATACATACATACATACATACATACATACATACCATTACATACATACCATTACATACCATTACATACCATTACATACCATTACATTACATACCATTACATACCATTACATACCATTACATACCATTACATACATACCATCACATACCATTACATTACATTACATTACATTACATTACATTACATTACATTACATTACATACATACATACATATATATATACATACATACATACATACATACATACATACATACATACATACATACATATATACATACATACCATACCATACCATACCATACCATACCATGCCATACCATGCCATGCCATGCCATACCATACCATACCATACCATTAATTTACATTACATTACCATACATTACCATACATTACCATACATTACCATGCCTTACCATAATTACTATACATTACCATACATTGCCTAAAATATACATACATTACATTACATTACATTACATTACATTACATTACATTATATTATATTATATTACATTACATACATGCATCTATACATATATATGTATATATACATATATATATATACACACATATTCAATGGTGCAACCTCCATGTCCCAATCCGAACCATGGCTGTAGCTCCCAAATGTTATACCAAGCTCGATACAAATCTCGAGCTGGTCACCTGCTGCCACAGCTCCCCCGAAGTTGGCAAAGGATGGAGGTCGCGGAAGCGAATGCCGCCTTTGGCCAGCTCCTGACACCCCCTTGATTTTCGTTGGGGAAGCCACTTGGCGGTCAAAATTAAAGAGGGGACCATAGATATTTTAGTGTTTAGTATTAACCATCCAATTATTGGGTGCCTAATTTTGACCCATCACTTAGTAATGGGATTTGAAGTTAGTGAGTTCGCTTCACGTGAAATACCGGGACATTGCCCTACGCAACTGCGATGGCCCCCCACTTGCGATTTCTGGGAAACACCAAGTGGCTATTTGTTTTTTTTTTGGAGGGATGGGATTATTCTAGTAGGAAAACACGTTTCCCGTAAGTCCTAACGTCGTAATATGGAGGTTTCCTAAAATAGGGGTACCCCCAAATCATCCATTTTAGATCGGATTTTCCATTAAATCAACCATCCATTTTTGGGTACCTCCATGGCTTAGGAAACCCCCATATGTTTCAAGAAGCCGTGGCCTCAGGAGACGGGAACTCGTCGGACTTTCGGTGTCCTGGCGAAGTTCTCCCCGTTTCGAGGGGGCCAAAAAAAATCATCGAAGTGGGCCATGGTGTGCCATGGTTTCCATTGCGATTCAAATTCTACAGGCTGCCCAGAAAACAGATGCCCTGAAGTCATTTGGGACGATTATCCCAGTGATGTGAAAAAAAAAAAACTATTTGAAAGCCAGAAGACAGGCCCGGCCAATCGATGTTTGTGGATTCACAAACCCTAGTTGATCCAGAGAGTTACTGAAATGATACCTTGTAACCCCTAAGTTTATGTGGCAACTTCCCAATTTGACGATCCAGATGGATTGCCAGATTTATTGCCAGAGGCTACCTTCGGGTCATTTCACATTTAATCCTGGGATTACAGCTCAATTTAAACATCCTATGGAAATTGTCTGTTCATGGTTTTAAAAAAATATGGTTTCTTGACGGGTCAGATTTATCAGTTCTCTGCCGTACTGGTTTGATGCGTTATCTCCTCTTGGAACTTCTCTGTTCCGTGTTAAAATAGGTACATTCACACCTCAACTAAACCCATTTATACCTTTATTTCACCAATTTTTACCATTGGTAGTTTGAATACTCTCCGGCAATTTGACAGAACTATGGAAAATGGCCGATGTGCAAATGATGTATGTTTTGCCTACTAAGAAAATTGTGATGTTCAAAATAGCCATGTTAAATCACCAGAGGGTCAGGTTATGAATAGTATATAGCATATACCCATTATATATCCCCATTATATATCCCCACTATATATCCCCATGGTTGGTTTCATCCCCATAAAGTATCAAACATCCCCAATTTCTCTCCGTGAAAGATCTTAAGCTCCAACGAAAACACAACGGCCTGGTTTTGCCTTGGGGCATGCGCTCCTGGCGTTGTCGTGGAGGTCTCCCATGTATCCTCCATGTTTAGACAAGCATATGCATGTGTATATATATATATATATACATACATATTCATCTATATAAATAATTATATATATATACACATTAATCATACACTCGTAGAGCAAAAGTTGCGCTTTTAATCTTCCGGCAGTGGACGTGTTTGGTGGCACCCTTTCCCCTAAGAATCTTAGCATGGAGCTTGGTAGTACCCCCGGTCGCATTTCCACCCTCCAAAAGCCTTTAACATCTTATAACTTTAAAAGAGGTTGATAATTGACCGTCCCACACCTGCCACACAAAACGGACTTGGAAATTTGATCTGCGGTTGACTGAGATTGATGTCTTGTAAAGAAGCATAAACTTTGTTCCTCCTGAATTATTATAGCTGTTACATAATAATTAATATATCAGTCAAGTACATATATATATGTGTATGTATATATATATATATTTATAATCTTATATTATCATACAATATTGTATGATTGTCCTGTAAATATACATACATAGACAAACCAAATACAGTTATGAGCCGTTCCCAGGCTAAGCACTGCGCAGCCCTGCCTGTCAGGAGCTGTTCGATACATGCCCGGCATGGCTGTGCTGCTGTCCAGCTGTGAAAGATAGCTGTAGAAATGCCATCACATCTACCCTCTGGTTACCATGGCGTGCTGGAAAGTCCTCAAATTAGCTCGATGATTGTCCAATTTAAATGCCACTTAGTGGGGATTTTCCATTTATAGATGACATATTCTCTATGACAAGCGCGGAGAGCAAATGTTCGCTCCACAACGGCTGCAGTCCACAAGTGCCACTGGAAAATCACAAGGGCGTTTCCAACTGGAAAATCATCAACTTTGGGGCATTTCTGCAGGATGCCATACCAGTTCTGCGGCAACATCATAGGCAAGATATCTGAGGGTCTAAGACAACAAAGGTTAAACCTTAGTAGGGTATCCCAAAAATAATCCACAAAAATACAATAGTCATTCTAAAACAATGTATCCCAAGTATGATTCAATGTGAAAATTGAAGATAGAACCACCAGCCAGAATAGCTCCAAAATCACCCACATGTTCACCCATTGGAAGAGATCAATCTCCATCCCTTATTGGTATGGTACAACCAGTCATAGTTTTGGGACCACAGACAGGTCTTCAGCGCCTGCGCCAAGAGCCTTCTCTAGAACCTCTAGAGCCGATGGCCGATGGATTCTGCTGGCTCAGAAAGAAAAACGTAAATAGAGATATATATACACATATAATATGTATAATTATATATATATATCATGGCATATGGATAGTATAGAATGGAATAAACTAACCAAAAGTTTGACAGTTGGGCATATATACATATACATATTATATATATATATATATATGCACAATGGAGTTCTCCCAGAAACGAGTATTCCCCGAAAGTGCCACAATTTTGTGACATGCAAACAGGAGAGATGATGATAAACCATACAATGTGGGGCCCCCCCAGTTATAAGTTGGTCTATAATCCCCATTAACTATAGTTAAATATCATAAACCATAGTTATTAGAGTTATAAACCCACTTAGCTATCTTGGGGGCACCACATTGTAGGATGTTTGGGTAGTTGCTGTACACGATTTTCCGGCAAACCCACATGGCTATGGGTCCAAACCGAGGTACCCGGTTTAAAAACCAGCAAGATAGCTGGTGTTGATGGATTCCCTGAGACACATCCCCCGTTGGTTTTCAATAATCACAAACCAATAGCATAAGAACCACTGGTCTATAATCATGATGGCTATAACTGTAACTGGCTATAACATGCTATAACCCCAGTTACCTTGTTACAACTGGGAGTGGCGAAACAAATTGGTAATGGACCCGCAAAATTGGTCAAAGTTGTTGGTATTAAAGAATCCAAATTTAGGACAAAGACATATCATTATCCAAAAAATACTAGTTTTAGGCAACGGTCTTAATTACCTCAGCTCTCGCATTTCCATGTTTGCTATCACATTCTCACTGGTTACCATCCTTCTGTTGTTGACATCATCCAAGAAATTGATGAAACCGCGTACGACTGTCATGGCTAACCTTAGATTTCTTGTTCCCCCAATTTTCTCGCCGTCATTTTTCCTACTTTGGGGTAGCTCAATCCCGACATTTGATAGTGGTGAACTCCCACTTTTGAAAAAAACTACACAAATCCCATGATATGCCTGCAGAGTACATAAATCCCATGTTATTCACCGGTTTTCCCATGTCAAACCCGCATGAAATTGTTCATATCTTTGAAAGGACAACTCCCCCAGGAATTCTGACGGTTTCACCATGAAGCGGTTGAGAACGGGATTCCCATTATTTGACTTCAGAACAAGCCCCAATAAACCACGCAATGGGTGAGTTCATAATATGTCATAATCTGTTCCTTACTATTAAACCGGGATTGTGCGAAACCAACTCTAATAGTAATAGTGGTAGCACTATTTCGGGGGTAACAAACCCCCAAACCATGTATATAATAGTCAGGGTTTATTGATCCGGGGTTGACATTAGCTCCATGACATCTGTGCGAGGGTCAAGTTACATAGTGGATGGTTTATAGTCTTCCGTCCCCATGGGAATCCAAACATCATGGCTTCATCTAAATCCCTATGAAATTTATTCTTCCCATTCCCCCATTTTCATGGCTACATTTGCCCCCGGCAATTGACCATGGCACATGTGGGTTTCTCTGAAAATAGGGCGTTTCAAAATTGGATGGTTGAGTATCATTTTCCCCATGAAATGGCACAGCCAGGCATGTGGTTCACAAGTAGTTGGACCCATTGGCGAAAATTGATCCACACCTTGACCGCCAACTGCCGATCTTTTTGATGCTGCAATGCCACCTGCAGATGCTGGGAGACCTTCCAACGAAAATCTGGACTCCACCATGAAAATAGATCATGTTCCAAGTTCCAACTGGGAAATTATGGATTGCGCATATCTTCAGGGTAAAGCTCATGTCTTGGCCTAATCACTCAAGGTCGAAGCTCTGGATGGCAGACCTCAACCCCAAGAATTGCCTAAGGATAGATCTGAGAAAAAAGGCAATCCGAAAAGGAAAAATGATGGTGTATAAATGTGTATAACTATACTTATAGCACACATGGGCAGAACTAAATGTAGGCACCTGTGGATGTGTATCAATATTGATGAAGGACAACTAGCAAATTGTATCTTTGACGTTTCAAAGAAAACACCGGTGGATCTAACATGATCCGATCATCCCGATAGTTCTCACACACAACTGCAAGGGTTTCCTGTGATTTTTTCTCTTAAAGCAAAACGTGGAATACATCATCCCTCCCAGGATTTCAGAGGCATACCCATGGGATCCCATTTGGCACTGCGTTTTCCGCGTCTTGTTCGCAGTTACTATATATAATTCATGGGAAACAACCGTAAGGATGCGACGTAGTGTTGCCATAGAATTTGTTTCTGGATAGATGGGACAGTTGATCACATGGAGGTCTCTCCAAGACTGGCCCGTTGAAGAAGGGTGTTTTCCAGTGAGCTACGGCTGGTTTCGTAGAAACTTTGGCTATAGTGAGATCCTGTTTTGGTTGCTTTCATCCCAATTCTTGTTGAATCATGCCAACTGGCTTTCTCTGAAAAAAAGGGTGCCCGAAATCGAAAGATGATGGTAAGTCACAAACCCACTTTCACTTACACATCTTACACCTACAGTAGACATATCTGAGTTTCTGCTTGCCTCGTGACAAATCACCATGTTTGCTGCTTAAATCGAACTTTCTCTTGGCCAACTCTCAATTCCTGGGTTGCTCACAGCACCTCAGTGCTGTTGGAAGTGGCATCCTGCTCAAACACTTCGCGGGCCTGGTGCCAGGCCACGATATCTTCATAGGGATGAAGCCAGCCATCGGGGATTATGATGGGGATAGTATGTACATATAATATTACTCCATATATTGTATATATATATATATGTAAGTCAAAAAAACTTGGATTATGTATGATTATGTTATTTATGTTGTAAGCCTTTAAAAATTGGGTTCCCCTCCGGGAATCAAACATAGCTGGAAAATCTCCCAGCTATACTTCGATGAATCCCTTCCCACTCATATGAAATACTCAGCAAACGAAACTTTGACTAGTGGATGCACAAACATTTTCGGCCTTCATTATATATAAGAGGTGATTGACATTCGGGGGATGCGATTTACTGAGTTTATACAATCCAAATGAGTGATACCGTTTTGTTCCAAATAGTAGTTGTAGGAAACCCTCAAAAGATAGACAAGGGAAAATCGTACAACAATAGTGATTGACAAATGACGTTTCTATCTACTTGGGGGCTACTGTATCCTATACTTAAACTGCGATACAACCATGTATAAACCCATTATTGGATATGTTTTTTGTTTATGCATCCCTGATCGATGGTGTTTCATCACCCCAATTTTCAATGTCCATCATGGATGGGGGATGATCAACTGGGGAGGACCATGTTCTGACATGCTCTGACCATGGCCCAGATGCAGTTCGTACAAGTGTTTCTTGCTGGGGGGTGACCCTTGATTTTGCACGAAAAGAACAAATGCGGGTCTGTCCAAGAAAGTAGGGTGCCTCGAAATCGAATGGTATTTTGCATCATTTCCCATGAACATATTTTGATATATATATATAATCCTATCTCTGGACAAGGGAATGTGACTGCTGGGCCAACTTGAGACAATCACCCATCATGGTTGGGAGTATGAATTGGTAATGATGGCCCAGCGCCCCACTAAGTGGTCAATATGGAGGATATCCTATCTACCGACAAACAATGGTCCATTTCTAGAGCCGAATGTTTGGATTCACAAGATCCCGCAGTGGATTTTTCGGTAGTTGCCGGTGATTCTTCGGGGGGCCAAATCCGATCTTTTCCAACAGATTCCAACAATACCTTTTTAAGATTTCATTTCATGGACCCCTGGATGTCCGTCCCAGGGATGTTATCTCCTTGGATGTCTTGACTGCGAGGACCCCACTGGGCCCCTGCCTCTTGGCAGAGCTGCAAGCCCTTCTGAAGGTGTGACAACTGATCCTCCAAAGCTGCCTGCGCCCATTGGCCCAGCAATGTCTTGAAACATCGAGAACGTTTCATCCAGGAACTGGAAAAAGGATGAGAAAGGTTTGGCTACGGATAGAATCTCTGGGAATTTGCGGGGAAAGAAGGGTGGTACATCATGGTATATCATGGCAAGTCATCCAAAATCCGATCCCAGGGACGCGATGCTCAATATGATACTACGCAACGACATGAAATGCTCCGAAGGATGATTTGGGATTTTTTACCTCACCAAGCAGTCACTTTGACTTGCCAGGGCCATCATCCTCCTCATTTTCCTCGTCGTCATCACCATCATCATCATCATCATCAGCAGCAGCAGCAGAAGAAGCAGCAGTGAATCCGCGGTTTGCGCCATGACGATCAGAATAGATCTGGGCTCCAACACCTACCAGCAGGTTGATCCGTGCAAGCCAAGGGAGCCGGGGAATCGTTCACCACCTTTTCAGCCATGGTTGGCAATCAACTGGTTCTGGAATCGAAGTTTCAGGAGTTGACAGAACATCAGGTGACAGATGTTCTTGCCGAAGTTTTGATCAGGTGTCCAGGACATCATGTGTGCAGGTCAGCTGTTTTTGGTCAGACGTTCATCACGAATGCACCTTTGCAAGCTGGTAAGTCCACTTTTGCTCTCCTTGATGCAGTTGTGAGGAAAGGTAGCAAGCATCCTTGGTTAGTGATTGGACCAGCCACCCAAGTCATCCAACATGAGAACGTAGACATGACCGAGTTCACCCAAGTCATAGAAGCATGTGCAGGCATTGGAGCAGTGACCACAGCTTTGCCTTACTGCAATGCACAGACATCGGTGTACATAGACAGCAACGAGAAGTTTTGCCAGTGGCTCCGTGCAAAGACCACCAAGCCGGTCATTCATGGGGACATTGGGGATCCAAGTGTCATCAAAGCAGTTTCCGACCTGACTGATGGAATTCCACAGCCTTTAGCAGGGGGTGTGTCTTGCCAACCTTTCAGTGTCTTAGGTGATCAAAGACAAGGGTCAGATCCACGAAGCATGTCACTTCCAGCTCTCCTTAAGATGGGATTTGTACTAAGGGCACCTCTCATAACACTGGAATGTACTAAGGAAGCGATGGAGTCTGAGTGGGCTCAAAAGCAGCTGAGGGAGTTCGTTGAATGTACAGGGTTTCGTTTGCATCAGTCCATTCTCCATTTGCATCCGACATGGCCAGCTTTCCGAACCCGTTGGTGGGCCACCCTGTCCCACCCAAGCTTAGGCATCAAAGGCATACCCAGCATGCCTCAACATGCGTTTTGCCCATCAGTCATGCATCTCATGCAACTGCAACCACATTTGCCACCACATGAGCAGGAACAGTTGGACTTGGATCGATATGAACTGCGCCATTTCCATGTGCAGCCGAATGGCATTGCCGCCAGTGTCCTCAACACCAACAAGCCCATGCCGACAGCCACACACTCGTGGGGATCACAGCTTGGCCCTTGTGCTTGCGGATGTAGGGACCAGGGATTCAGCCATTCTCGCCTTCAAGATAAGGGGCTTTATGGGGTCCTGATGCCATTGGGAACTATGATCAAATCTGGTGACAACATGTGGCATGGAATGAGACACTTGCACCCTAAGGAGGTTGCAATTTGCAATGGACTTGACCCCAGGTATGTTGAATCCAACGGTCATTTTCCTCTGAAGCTCGAGTTGGCAGGGGTCGGACAAATGGCATCCCCACTGCAAGGGGCTTGGGTGTTTTCCAACATTCTTTTCCAGATTGCCAAAGCAGGGTATCCAATTGATGCCAACGCACCCAGACATGTCATCGCCCGAATGTGCCAGGAGCTCTTTCATGCTCGAGACGCAACTTGGCCGACTATGCACAACACTAGATTTGTCATGGCCTTCAAACATGAACTTGCCAAGCTTGACACACCTGTAGATGAGTCTCCTGACACCATTGAGATTTCAAGTGTTCATGAACCCCACAACGATCCAATCACAGCCCCGGATCAGCAGCCCGTGCAGGAGACATTGTCCCAGCAGCAACAAGCGCCGGAAGCCACATTGCATCCAAGTGAGCCAGTGCAAAGCAGTTCAGCTGAATCATTGCCTGCATCCGAGATTGATCCTGACAGATCAGTCCAGATCAATCAACATGTCATGCCAGAGCATGTCACGGTGTACAGCACTACCGCTAGGTCAACCAGAGCATTCGATGCATCCGTTGCACCACTGTGCAGCCATGATACCGAGATTAGGACCGCAGTTGACTCCTTTCGATTCGATCATGTTGATGGTCATGCCGAACCTGCACATCATTCCGTGTACAGAGCACCTGATAGGACAGCCAGAACATCCGATGCATCCGATGCCCATGTGTACAGAAATGATGTCATGAGCACGCCAACTGCCGATGTCCCTCCAGCAGGATGGAATACAAGTGAGATTGCACAGCCGACCACAGCACACAACACCATGTCAAGACAAAACCCTGCAGACATGAATGACACCAGCACTCTGTCATTTGCCATGGACCAAACTGTTTTCAATAGTGGAGACTTGAACATCCATCAGAAACTGCCAGAACATGTTGATCCAGTCAACAATGCCGGTTCCCACACTTTGACACAACACATGCCACAACCTTGCCACTTCGACCACATTACCCTCGGGTTGACCGATGAGCACACAACCTCCTGCCATCCCACCAACACAGAGTCAATGAACCCAGACATTGTTGGGCAGGTCTACCACCCAAATGGTGCAGTTGTGACCTTTTTCAACATCCATCAGCAGAGAGAAGACACACCGAGGTCAACTGCGATCCACCAGGCCGCACTATTCAATACCACACCTTTGGCCGATGATGAACCTGATCCATTGCAACAGTTTGATCCATGGGAAGGGAAATGTTTCCTCAGCAAATCAACCATCGACACACAGTGTGATGAACATGATCATGCCAACAAACAGAAGAGCGAACAACATGCTTTTCATGATGAGTCCAAACCTGGTTTTGCTAGTGTGAACACACAAGCCAACTTGCAACATGCTTCACTGCCAACTCCGCCACATCATGCACAGCCACAGCAGAAGTTTCCACAAGCCTCCCACGACAATCACAGCCAGCAAGCGACCAAGGGCAAATCACCCTTGACCTTGAATCAGTCAGTTCGTGATGTATCGGCCGCACTTTGCACTGCAACATCGAAGGCCACAGATGGACATGCTTCATTGCCACAGTTCGACCACTCGAAGAGAACGCACAGACAATCCTCAGCCACCGGGAGCAACGACCAGAACGATGAGGATGATAGTCCCAATCGAAAACATTCTGCCTGTTTTGAGGCTACGGCCACATCCTTTCCAGCGACCACTGAGGCCAATGTTGAACCTTCATCATTGCCACAGCTGCCAATTGATGTCCCTGCCAACCAGGCCATCGAGTGTAAACAAGACTTGACCCAAACAGCATCCACGTCCAACACTCAGTTTCCACATGAAACTCACCTTCAGCTTCAAGCACAACACGAGTATGAACATGCTTTATTGCCACAATTTGCACTTGGGGGGTTTCACAACCACCCCAGCAACAAACGAAACAGTGCCTGTACGCACACACCCAGTGATGATTCACCTGCAGATCCCAAACGAGCCAAGACAACAGACTGTCATGACAACAAGGTCCCTGAAGATTCCGTGAGACCAGAGGGAAGTTCAACAGCCCAATACAGTTCTTGCCTGCCCTCAACTGATGCAGATGTTCAATACATCCAGATTTGGGTCACACACCAAGGCCAGTCATTGTATCCAGTGAAGACCACTCGATCTGTCACCATTGGACAGATTGCCCAAGCCGAAGCCAAGCTGCACAACTTGCCACCGCCGACTAAGGTACTCTCTGCAGTCGGAACCGACATCCCGGTGTATAGTCACCCGTCACCAGGTCAGATTTTGATCTTGGTAGGTGGTCAAACTTTCAAGCCTGAAAAATGCCCATGCATCCGAAAAGACACACCGCCTTGCACTGAAGGCCTCACACGAGAAGCCGCACTTTGGCGGCAGAGGGGATGGGTCTCAGAAGATGAGATGCGATTCTACATGCATATGTTGCAGGTTCAGTCTTTCGCACGCACCACCAAGCCTTTGCAGTTTCTTGACTCGCAGGATGATGCTTCCTTGTTGGCCGAATGGATCTTCAATGCATTGGAAGCTCACCCACATGCTGATTCCCACAAAGTTTTCACTGCGTGTTTGTACAATCACCATTGGATGCCAATTTGTGTGGAAACGAAACAAGAGCAGATCCATGTGCATACCACCAAGCAAGATGCCGAGATCATCCAATCCATGGTACATGCCAGGCTGGGATTCGAAGTGGTCTTTCACACAACGGTGACACGTTCTGTCTTTCATGCTGATTGTGGATTCCAGACTTTGGCATGGATCATGAATAAGGCAGTAGGTGAAACACTCTCCAGCCCAATGCATGAAGAAGAAGCAATCAAATGGAGAACCTTGTTTGCCCAACACCTGCGTAATGATGGGAGTGATCGTTCCGTTGTCCGACAGCTTGCCTTGGGAGGTATGACCGCTGAGCCACATATCCAAGAGATTGCCAGTTTGCTTGTACAGCATGGAGTCACCAAGGAAAGGGTGCCAACCGTAGTGCAACAGCTTGTCAAGCACATCGGCCATCCGAGCCTCAAAGCATCCGTTGGGTCCGCCAGACCTTGGGCAGACCTGAAAACCAAAGCATCCGCCTGCCGGCCCCCATTGCAATTGGTCCTTGCTGAAGAGCTCCAAGCCAAGATTGCCGAACGGCTCCAAAATGGAAAGCCCATGGGATCCAAGAAGAATAAGTCCACCAAGAGATCAACATCATCCCAATGGGTCACGCCACTGGCATCCCAAGTTCAAATTCCTCCAGGAATTTTCCAGCAACAAGATGGGACTTTGTTGTCCCAGTTGAGCATCACAGAGATCCAGGCAAAACAGCAAGGAATTGTGGTCTTGAACATAGCCGATGCCAAGCCTTTTCTAGGTCTGCAAGCACCCATGAGCAAAGAGGGACTTGGTCTGCTCATATTGGAGTTTCAGGACGATGCACTGCCGGAACAACATCAGGTAGTCCGATTTCCTGCCACATGCCCCGAAACACAGGAACCAATGATCCTGACGGCAGCATTGGTGCAGTTAGGCACCCAGCATGTGACCCGTAACTTGCCACAGCCACCGACAGGTATTGAACAGATTGAAACCAAAGTGGTGCGCACTGTCCTTTTCAGGGATCAACACCCACAGTCATGGGATCCAATCATCAGCAAGCCAGTCAAGACCCTGTTGGCGTTTGAGCATTTTGCCCACTTGTCGCCACAAGATGTCCTAGACGTGTGGGATCGTCAATACATGAACAAGCAGTATCACAGAGTCCGTCCAGACCAAGCTGAGGTTTTTTCTGTGGTGTTTCGTCTCCCTGCCTCCCAGGTACCCAAGTTGATGGAGCACAATAGTGTAGACGGCTTGTATTTCGAGCCCAGAACGCAGACAGGCCGGGCACCAAGCCCATCCCATCGCATTGTGTGGTTGCCAAAGAAGAATCTTGCCGACACAGTAGTTGCACAGCAATCTACCACCATCAATACCACCATTGCGAGGTATGGGGACAGATTCGGATTGAGAGTACCCGCAGACCAAGCACCAGAAGTTTGACATACCTGGATGGCTCAGCTACCAAACAGTACCGAATATCCCCATTGCCTTTTGGCACCACCAAGAAAACACTGCAACAGGTCCTAGACTCATGGGAGTGGAATGCACGTGCATCACACACTCAAGGCCTCACCACTGATAAGCAAGGACTGGTTTGGGTTGTACATGCATCACAACCACCACAATACTGGGTCTTCACGATGAAGCATGGAGACGTTTTGATCAATGAGCATGCAGTGACAAAACCATTGCCACCACCAGCAGCCGGTGCCCCAGTAGCATCCACCAAGACCCTGCGACACCTGACAGCCACTGCCAGCACGCATCACAACAGAGACGGCCAAGCAGCATCCGATCCGTGGCTGATCAATGATCCATGGGCACCTGCGTACAAAGCACAATCAAAGCAGAACACTCCATCTGCCAGTCAACTCGCAACAATCGAATCCAATCTCCAGAAGAAAGTCATGGCAGCAGTCCAAGACCAGCTTGCAAGCGCAAAGCCAGCCAGTGACATGGAAGTTGATGCCAATACAGACCAACGAGTTTCCATGTTGGAACAGCAAGTGCAGACCCTGACCAACAACATGCAGCAGCTCACTGGGTCTGTCACAGATTTCAAGCACCAGCAAACAACACACAACAATCAAGTGGCTCACCAAGTGCAGACACTGAAACAGCAAGCTGACCAGCAGCATCACACCATGCAAAGCCTGCTCGATCAGAAGTTGGAAGAACAAATGAGTAGGATTGAAGCGTTGCTGACACACAAACGGCCCAAAACGGGCGAGTGACTGATTCCGTACATCAGATCTTTGCATGCCATGATCTCAGCAAAGGCCATCCGAGCCATACTTTTGGCTGATATCATAATTAGAATTGGGGAAGCACAAAACCCAGGGCCAGGTAATGACGATGAGCAGCCAGGCCTTACAATTGGCGCTGTTAACCCCACGGGGTTGCTCCGAAAAGGTGCCAGCTTTTCTCAACTTCCAGCCAAAACCAATGCGATTTGGGGAATTTGCGAAACACACCTTTCTTCAGCCGGTATCCGTAAGTTCAAACAAGAGCTTATGTGCAACAATAAGGGATTTTCGTTTCATCCGAGTGCTCCAGCACCATATCGCTCCAATGCCATCACAGCCGTAGCAGGTACGCATGTAGGAACAGGTTTTCAAGCCGCAGACTTCAAAGACAATGCAGTGATGATGAATGGGCTTCGGCACGTTTTGCCATGAACACCTTCTTGTGCAATGAAACATGGATCCACGGAGCAGTGGTTTATGGCCACGCATATAGGGCTGATACTTTTGATGTGAAACAAGCCACTGACCAATTGTTGGAACTTGCCACACATAGAATTGTTCACCATCTCAAAGGGCCGCGTTTTATCATGGGTGACTTCAATCAGCTGCGAGGGTCACTCACCCAGCCCGATCTTTGGGAAACAATGGGCTGGAAGGAAGTGCAGATCCTGCATGAAGAAAGAACAGGAACCAGTGTCAAGCCGACATGTAAACAAACATCAACCAAGGACTTTTTGTACATTAGCCCTGAACTTGTGAGGCATTTCCGTCATGTCCAAGTAGTGGATCATGTGTACAGTGACCATGCAGCATTGTGCGCACATTTTGACGTTTTTGGCCTCACTCAGCCAATGTACCACTGGAGACAACCCAAACAACTTCCTTGGGATGAATGTACAGGCAAGCTGGCATCCGAAGGGTTTACCTTAGCACGGTCTTCTGCCCCCGACCAAGCAAGCCTTGAAATTTCTCAGGCCATGGAGACCAGACTGCATGACAGCCTTCGTGCTCAAGGCCAACCAGGCCTCCTTGCGAGCCATCGAGGGAGGTGTGCCACTGTTCACCCCAAAAAACTTGCAGCACACAGCAAACCTTTGAAACCATGCCGTTCAGGCGATGTCGTTCCTGAATTCCTTGGTCACAGTTTGCAGCACCAGAGATGGTTTACACAGCTGAGACGCCTAGAGTCGCTGCGCAGGCTCTATGAAGCACCTGAGTGGACTAGCAAGCAGCACACTCATGCCTGTAGAGAATGGAGAGCGATCCACAAAGCCTCCGGTTTTGGCCATTTCCCCACATGGTGGGCTAACCTTCCGGACAAGTTTGCCAGTGCCCCAGATACGCTGCCAGTTGACCTGCCCACGAACCTTGCTCTTACGGGGGTGTGCCTTGTTGTTGAACGTGAAGTCCGGAGGTTTGAACAAACCATGCAAGCTGACTTACGAGCTAAAGCCAAGCAGAATAGAGTAAACAACCCAAACAAAATCTTCCGTGACTTTGCCAAGACACCAGCAGCACCTGTCTCTGTCCTTGTAGATTCAGCCATAGCAACAGTAGTTGAAGTCAACCATGATGAGCAGTCGTTGACACTTGATAGAGACCCTGAGTTTGGCAATGGTGAAATCATGGCACCTCATGGCCCCTTCACGCCCATAGCCACATGTGCCGATATGATCTGGCCTGATTCAGTAGAACACTTCACTCCAGGGCAAAAACTCCGTCAAGAGCATTTTGTAGGCCAGCTTGAAGATTTGTTTCAGCGCTTCACTGACGAGTGGAAAGCAAGATGGGATCGGCACCGCGACATCCCAGATGAGCATTGGCAACCACTCAAGGATTTCTTTGGTCTTGCACAACCAGCAGGAGCACAGCAGCAGTACCAGCCTATCTCCATCCCACAATGGAAAAAAGCAGTAAAAAAGAAAAAACTAAAGGCCGCCCAGGGGCCTGATGGATGGTGCCGTAGAGATCTTTTGGAGCTCCCAGATGATTTGACACAGGCCATTTTGGACATGATCACCCGGGTCGAAACAGGGCAAGCAAAGTGGCCCTCCCAGTGGCTTTGCGGCATTGTTCACTCATTGGAGAAATGCGAAGGAGCAGCATCTGTCTCAAAATATAGACCCATTACGATATTTAGTTTAATATATCGGACTTGGGCTTCTATTAGATCCCGAGAAATGCTTGCCCACCTCCTTCCCATGATGCCAGGTGAATGCTTTGGCAACCTGCCAACTCGATGTACAACCAACATGTGGATGGCTTTACATGCAACACTAGAGCAAGACTTCGCTAGTGGTGCCAGTAGTTGCGGAGCAGTCCTTGATATAGTCAAGTGCTTTAATCACCTGCCACGTTCTCCTTTGCTTTGGGTGTTACGACACATGGGAATAGCACAGGAAGTTGTGCATGCATGGCAGCTCGCACTACAACAGATGGAACGGCGGTTTGCCATCCGTGGATCTGTCAGCCCACCAGTTACCTCAACGACGGGGTTCGCAGAAGGATGCAGTTTGAGCATCATCAGCATGCTTGCAGCCAATCAGCTGATTGACCTGTGGCTACGCCAAAAAGCCCCCCTTGTGCGAACTCTGTCATACGTAGACAACCTTGAGCTTCTTGCCCATGACCCTGACAGGCTCATGTATGCCACCACACAGCTCAAGCGCATTTTGTCCCTAATGGACCTGCAAGTAGATGAAGCCAAGACTTACCTGTGGTCTACCAATGGCCAATTTCGAAAGCTGTTCATTCAGTCCGGCTACCTTGTCCGTACAGCTGCCCGAGATGTAGGAGCACATATGCAATACACACGACAAGCCACCAATTTTACAATCACTAACAAAATTGTAGCCTTCCAAGATAGGTGGAAACTACTGGCCATTTCCCCTGCACCCTATAAGCAGAAACTCCTTGCCTCCCGTGCAGTGGCATGGCCATCCACCTTGCATGGCATAGCATCCGCCCACCTGGGCGATCAATGGTATGATGACCTGCGTACGGGTGCAGTCAGAGCATTAGGGGAACACAAGAAGGGTTGCTCCCCTATCCTTCACTTGAGTTTAGTTGAACATCCCAGCTTTGACCCAGGATACCATGCCCTGCACACGACGGTGATGCAGTGTAAGCAATATATGACCCATGACCAGTGCGCACCACAGTTTTCTTGTTTAGCACAGAATACTACCCGCATCCGACCAGAAGTAGGACCCAGTTCAGTAGTGCTCCATAGATTGCAGCAGATCTTTTGGACCTGGGACGACCAGGGTTTCTTCCGGGATGCTATGGGTGATCCAGTTGACATCTGGCAGATGCCAGTCCAGGAGCTTGCAGTGCGGTTGGGCGAAGCCTGGCAATACCGTATCTCTTGTGAACTCTCTGCCAGGAAAACTTTCGCAGGTCTGCACCTTACCAGCCCCAAACTCACGATGGAAAACATGACAACTCAACCCAGAGACCGTGCCATTATGAGAAGTGCTTTGAATGGCACATTCTTCACTGCCAACCACCTTAAACACAGGGCTGAGCCCACTGACACCTCTTGCAAATTTTGCGGACAGCCTGACAGCCTGTATCACCGGAATTGGACATGTATAGCACTTGAGCCATGCCGTAAGCACCTCAGCCCCGAGGCGAAACAAACCCTGCTTGCCATGCCACCAGCAACTCACTTGCAGGGTTGGATACCACAGCCAGCAGAACTTTTGCCTTTTCGACGAATGCTGGATGAAGTGCCCTCATATCATGCCATGATTTTGGCTCCGCTACCACAAAACATGCATGGACCACTTCACATCTTCACAGATGGCACTTGTCTCCGACCACAGGACAAATTTGCACGCCTCTGTGCATGGGGTGCATGGGGTGTAGTAGTTTCAGATCCTGATGATATGTGGACCTTCCGACCAGTAGCAGCAGGACCTTTGCAAGGTAGGCATCAAACGGTACTCCGTGCCGAACTAGTAGCAGCCATGACAGCCATAGCAGCAGCTATCCAGTCCCATGCCATGTTTTGCCTTTGGTCTGATAACAGCCGTGTTGTGCAGTTGCTTCAACAAATGCTTGCAGACCCAGAGCGAACCTGGAATCCCAAAGTTTGTAACCATGACCTTATCACCGAGCTTGCAGTGCTTCTTCATCAGGCGGGATCATTGTGTCAAGGAGTTTTCAAAGTCACCAGTCACCAACAGTGTTTTCGTAGCACCCCAGCAGCAGAAAGGTGGTGTTTTGCAGGCAATGAAGCAGCGGACGCTTTAGCAGCCAGTGCCCTCACACAGCAGCCCAAAATCATGCATAGTTGGAGTGTCCTTTGTAAGCAGCTTGATGAACTCCGTTCCTTGCGAGACGACTTGCATGCCATGTTGCTTAATATAGGGATAGAGTGCCTCTTGAAAAATCCAAACACATACTTCCGCCAGACACAGCATGCACGCCTCAATGCGGCGCCTTTGGTCATGACTGAATGGCGTTTCCCTGAAGAGCTTCCCCCTGCAGCTGAACCATATAAGATACCCGAACTGCAAGACATGTTTTCATGGATTCACAGTTTGCACGACGAAGCGCAGCCAGTGCAGCGTTGGTCGTGGTGGCAGCTCTATGTTGACGCGACCAACCATGTCCCAGCCTTTGGACCGTGGTATCACACAAGTACAAAGAGGTGGAAGGGCGGCAACGTTCAACCACCTGAGCCCTTCCTGCGGAAAGCGAGATGGCTTGCCCAGTTTCTCACTAAACTGGCCAAGGCGTGCAGCCTGAAGTTACCTACCGAACATACCAGTGCAGCAGGCAGCATCATTTCTTTCTGGACAACGACACTGCCAGTCCGTGTTCCACTTGCACGTACTGAAGAGATAGATTCATGGCTTCGAACATTTCTGCCGTGTGCAGAAAAAACCGCAGACCTTCGACGAGTTGGATGAGGAGCGACATGGACCCTTACTTGGATGTTTTGCTCTACAACAGAGCTTGGGTAGTTGTGGCCGTCTGCTGAACAAGTCAGCTGTCGCCTCGACGTTGCGCGAAAGAGCGAAAGAGTGACGATCAGAATTGAGGTATCCAACATGGAGAATACCACGAGTTTTCCTTACCAGGCTATCAGGGTCTCCCGCTCGCTGCTAAATCACCCAAGTTCTCCATTCGTATCCCCATCACGCAGCTGATTTGGGAGAACCACCTGACATCAGACGTCAGCAACTTGAAGACTTCGGCCATTTGGCGATGAGTTTACCATGCTAAGCATCATTAATCCAGTGACTCATTACAGTGCGTTATAAACCATCGAGATCAACGGCCCCATGATATCCCCATCCCATCCCCATTTAACCACTGCATTCGTTGGTTAGATTGAACTCCTATTAAGGTAATTGGCTGTGTCTTTTTGTATATCCTAGTATAGCAATTGGCTGTATATCCCATTAGATTGAATATCTCATTGCTAAGATAGATAATTGACCATACTAAGTGTTATACCTCGATGGTATCCCCTAATTGCTGTATTTCCAGTATGGTGTAGTTGTAGTTGTCATGTCGTTGAAATTGTAGTTGAAGTGTAGTTGTAGTAGTTGTAGTTGTAGTTGTAGTTGTAGTTGTCATGTAGTGAAGTTGTGGTTGTAGTTGTCATGTAGTTGAAGTTGTAGTTGTAGTTGTAGTTGTCACGAAGTTGAAGTTGTAGTTGAAGTTGTAGTTGTAGTAGTTGTAGTTGTAGTTGTAGTTGTCATGTAGTTGAAGTTGTAGTTGGAGTTGTAGTTGTAGTTCTTGTAGTCGTAGTTGTAGTAGTTGTAGTTGTAGTAGTTGCAGTTGTAGATGTTGTGGATGAAGTTGTAGTTGTAGTGCAACATTCCGAAACGAAGCAATTTCGCGGGCTTCCTCAATTTTTTAAGTTGACAACATCAAAAACGAAGCAAATCTGCGAGTGCTCCGAGACCGCCGATGCTTAACACTTTTTACTTCCAAATGTGCTTCGCGCCACAGCGCCGTACACTTTTTCGACAGCTCAACTTCCAAAAGTGCTCCGAGACCGCCAGTTTTTAACACTTTTTACTTCCAAATGTGCTTCGCGCCGCAACGGCGTGCAATTTTCATCGCTCATCTGCCCAGATGGCTCCGCACCCGCCGCTTTAGCGAGCCTACTTTTCGACCCTCCGGAGCCACAAATCATTGGAAAAACACAGGGTTTCGCGACTTTCCTACCTTTTCGCACACCTGCATCTTCTCTCTTCTGACTTTCTGATCTTCTGACCTTTTCCGTCTTCTGACTTCCTTCCTGGCTGTGCTTTTCCGTCTGTCTATATTGTCGGACGGTTTAGCTTCTAAACTTTCTTCGCTATTTTTTTCTTTCTCTACGAGCATACATACATATTTATATATATATACACATTTAAACATACACATGGCATACGTAGGTGCGGGCGTATGTAGCTATTAATATATGACTTAACTCAAGATGAAAGTTGCAAGACTTTTTTCTTCATCCGCGAAGTCCTTAGATGCGACATGCACGTGGATTCTGATTTCTTTTTGACATTTTTTTTGTCAACTGTCCCTAATTCGAAGACAACACGCCCCCGATTCCTCTAATCATTCGCTTTACCTGATAAAACTGTTCAACTCCAGCTATCCTGAGGGGAACTTCGGAAGGAACTAGCTACTAGATGGATCGATTCGTCTTTCGCCCCTATACCCACGTATATGACGAACGATTTGCACGTCGGATACATGAAAAGCGATTTGAAAAAGATCACTTTACTTCGAGTGATCCCCACCATGGCACATACAAACATATACTGACATTTTTGGTTGGAATCATGTTTGTGATCAATTACACTGCACTAGACAACGCGTCGAATAGCACTCTCATTTTTCCACTCCGTGATAGCCAAGTCGTTTCAGCGCTGCGTGATTGCGACCTGGCAGCACGAATGTGAACCGCAAAAAGGACCATTCAAAGAAATTCTCAAACAAATGAAATCACTGTGCAGTAAGCGTTGTAAACAATTCGCTTCAATTGAATGAAATGTCATCACTCGGTGAAATGAATAACAAGCAAATCCACATTGCCAATTGAACAAACACCTTGCAAACAAATACGCCAGCAGACTGTCATCGAATCCAGTAACTGTCCAAAGAGCAACACACGCCTGACAGCTATGCTGACCAAACATGCCAAAACATGTCCAAAGAGCAGCACATGCCTGGCAGGTGCGGCTGAAGAAATAAACATGCCAAAACATGCCCAAAGGGCAGCACATGCCTGGTAGATATAGCTGAAAAATAAACATGCCAAAACATGTCCAAAGAGGAGCGCATGCCTGGCAGGTATGGGTCAAAAACAAACATGCCAAAACATGTCCAAAGGGCAGCACATGCCTGGCAGATATAGCTGAAAAATAAACATGCCAAAAGATGCTTTCAAAAAGCGTGCAAGTCAAAGTTAAAATGCAAGAGCCTTAAAGTCCGGCAGCTAATGTTGCAGCCAATACGCATATGTGCACTGAACATCATCACTCAAACCGCTCTTTTAGCTGCGGAGCCAGCAAAATGATTTCACAGTTCTGCATTCTTTCAAAATGATGCACATGCGACACTGTGTTTGACATTTCAACATCCTACTTCCAAACATTCTCACATCTTTTCCCTGTCACATCACCCTTCATTGATTTCCATGAGCAGCACATGAAACGCAAATGTTGACAGCACCAGACCGACCCGGACAAAACCGGTGAGGTCCCACAGTGCCGCCACCACAACTCACCTCATGCGAAAACATGTCATGCGCACTACAAAACCTGGTGGGTGGCGTGGATCGCAGTCTCCAAATTGCCAATCCGAAAATCAAAAAATCGATGGCTCCATCATGACCCGAATTCAAATGACAGTATCAGGCCCGGGGCGCATGGCAGCGCCATCCGAACTCAGCGCCACTTCCATAACACGCACCACGCACTACAAACGCCGGTGGACGGCAGTCTGGGTGTGGATCGTAGTTGGCTGGAAGTTGCCACCGAGGAAACAAAGGTATACAGGATATTCAGCATGGTATTGTGTCCCGAGAGCACATGCCACTGGTCTTCTGATTCTGGTGCCTGAACATCCAGTTCAATTTCATTTGGATTCAGCGCGATGCTGGTAGTATGCGCTTCGAATCGTTCACACACTTTCTTTGCGAGGTCTTCAACCAGGAAATCAACCAAGCGGCGATAAGGACTCAATTCGAAGTAAGAAAATGCTGCAATTGTGTCATCTGAGCGAAGAGCACTGGAAACTAGACTCGTAATAGGCTGGAAGCGGTCCCTGGCATCCGTATGGTAATTCATCAAAGGCATCATATCAACAATGAGAAACACATCACATCTTCCATTCTTACACAAATTCTGACACTCTTTCTGACATTCTGTCTGACATTCTATCTGGCATCTAGTCTGGCATTCTATCTAGCATATCTTCTGACAGTCTTTCTGGCATTCTATCTGACATTCTATCTGACATTCTATCTGGCATTCTATCTGGCATTCTATCTGGCATTCTATCTGACATTCTATCTGGCATTCTATCTGGCATTCTATCTGGCATTCTATCTGACATTCTATCTGGCCTTGAGGTCCGGCAGTGCCCACTGGGACCCGGAGCTCGCGGTTGAGGTCCGGCAGCGCCCACCAGGACCTGGAGCTCGCGGTTGAGGTCCGGCAGTGCCCACTGGGATCTGGGGCTCGCGGTTGAGGTCCGGCAGTGCCCACTAGGATCTGGAGCTCGCGGTTGAGGTCCGGCCGTGCCCACTGGGATCTGGGGCTCGCGGTTGATGTCCGGCAGTGCCCACTGCGATCTGGAGCTGGCAGATGCAGTCCGGCAGTGCCCACTGCGATCTGGAACTCGCGGTTGAGGTCCGGCAGTGCCCACTGCGATCTGGAGCTGGCGAGGAGGCGGAGGAGGAGAATGCGGAGGCGGAAGCGGAGGCGGCGGCGGGCGATGGACTCTGATAAAATCTAACAACCCTCACCTGGCAGGTGGGGAAAAATATATCCCATTTATGGTTACTTTCTGTTACTTACATACATCATGAGATCATCATTATATCACCATTCTATCCCCATTGTTGGTTTAATCTGCATAAAATGTCACCAAAAAAACATCTCCATTCAACCACTACATTCATTGAAGCCCGAAACCCACTGCTTGAACCCATGTTCATTGGTTCAACTATGTGAAAAACCTCCGTTTTGATATAAGAGTTATATATCCCCATGTCTAACCATGGTTCATCACCATCCCCAGCGTTTCGAAAACGGAACCGGCGCACCTTCTGCTCTGCTTCCGCCTTTGCGCCAACCTCAGAAGCCTCGGCAGCGGCTTGGCTCCGTTGCAGGGCGGCCTGCTGCCGGTGTCGTTCCTGGAAGCGGAAAAAAATGGTAGATTCAGTCAACAGAGCATCAGGTGATATCTGATGATAGCTGATGATACAATAACTGCTGATAACTGATGATAAGTGATGATAACTGATGATAACTGGTGATAACTGATGATAACTGATGATAACTGATGATATCTGATGATATCTGATGACAACTGATGATAACTGATGATAACTGATAGTATGGGGTGAATGTGTGATTTTTATATGTGTATATAGAATTAAAATATCTTTCTGAGACATACGTGATTATATGATATTATATGTGGATGTATATATATATATATCATATGTATATACATCCAGGATTCAAGAAACCATGAAGATTCACTCAACAACAACACATGGGGAGAAAACCAACTAAAAAGCTGCAGTCCAAGGTCGCATCTTGGCACTTCCCCCAGCTGCCCCGGATTGCGATGCATGACCGAATATTGATAGTTGTTTATAGCCAGAATATCAATAGAAATGATGATGTTTCATAAACGTTCATCAGTTGCATACTGTAACCCATCCATCTTTGGGAATGATGGTCTTGCTCGACCGAAGGCAAACAATCACACCGTGGAAGGAATTTCTTTGACCTAGCGCTATTTCTTGCACATCACCTTGTCTTGAAATTAGACGATCCAAAAAATATAAAAAATGTCCCAGCAGTTTCACCCAAAAAATGGCAGCCAAATTTCTGCCGGGTCCTCCTCACACCAAGCTGCTTCCTTTGAGCCTCGATTGGTCAAATCCTCCGGGACCATCGCCGAATACCCCCTCTGCAGGACAGACATTGAACAAAATTACGCTTATATGTTGAGGTTTCGACAATGATTTGCCATGATCTACCCTGATTGTACTTCAAGAGATCTATGGTCACACACAAAAAAAAATACATCAATCATTCACCAGAAGAGTCGATTTGGATTTGGTCAAGCATGCTGTAATTAGCCCCAAACCACACCACCCAAGTGGTCTAAGCCAGGGAGAATCAATGCTTGGACTATCCAAGATTTTGGACATACCCTATAAATTAGTGATATTATGTGTATATACATACATATACATGTATACATATATATATATGTATGTATATGTATATTGATATTGATATGCTTGAATGGGAAAACTCTGCCCAAGATACCTCCGGAGTTCAGAACGGGTCCGGATTCTCCATCACCACAGAGACGCCTTTGTAGCAACTGAGTTCCCCCGCTGGTCGCAGTGTTCTCCTGACGGCTGCATCGTGATGCACCAGGTGTTGCAGTATCCTTTTCTTACTGGTGCGAAACGTAGGGAATGGGGGAATGGGATGATTATTAATGGTTGTTATAGGTCATTCCCCCATTCCCTACTAAGCACCAGTAAGTTTTTGAAGGGCGAGTCTTCAGTCAAGCAGCCAAGACTACCCAGCTAAAATGTGGCGCAGCGCATAGAAGAGGAGAACAAAGAAAGTGGACATATTCTTAAAGTATCACATTGAAATCATCAAAAGATCATCCTTCATCCTGGATGGTTCAGTGACACCCAAAAATCATCAAAATCATCCAGCCTCTTCAAAATTCATCCAAAACATTAAACATATTGGCAAATGGTCCAAAATCATCAAGAATCATAAAAAATCTTCCAACAACCATCAAGAATCAAGAATCATGAAAAATCATCAAAACTCTTCAAAAAGCAACCAAAATCATCAAACATGTGGCAAATCATCCAAAATCATGCAGAACTGCAGAATCACCAAAAATAATCCAAGACTCTTCCAAGAATCATCCAAGACCATCAAGAATCATCCGCTCGAACGATCCAAATGACGCAGCATTTGTCCACTATCCCCGCGCTCGAGCGCCTGGTGCAATCTCGCCATGAGTTCCAAGACCTTGGGACGTTCGTCCTCCGGCATGGCCTCAGAGAAGCCATGAGGCCAGCACGTCCGGATGGGGGTGAGTGAAAATTAAAGCCCTATGGACAGATTTTCGTATATGTTAGTATTAAGCATCTAATTATTCGGATACCCAATTTTGACCCATCCCCATGTATATATATATATATATATAGATATATGTTAGTGTATGTTTATGTAAATAAATATATGTATATATACATATACACATATACATTTGCATAAAACCTACAGCTCTTGTTGTTCTTGCTGTTCTTGCTTTTTCCTGTCGTTCTTGTTGTTCGTGTTGGTGTTCTTGTTGTTCTTTTTTGAAAAAAAACAACCAGTAACAAAAGACATAAGAGCCACTTAGAAGCCATCGGAAGCCATACATAGAAGCCACTTAGAAACCAGACATAGAAAGACACCATAGAAGCTAGAAGCCAGACGGAGAAGCGACTTAGAAGCGGCACAAGCGAAAGTTGCAAACCCAGGCATAAGGAACAAAACACCGGGGGCACACCCATACACCGATACCTATGCTTATACCTGTACGTATGTACATACACATTTATATGATTTTATATGTATGTATATATATATATACATTGTGAACTGGGTTCAACACTGGCACCCACACCAGGAAGATGGATATCCAAGAATCTCCAAACGCACAATGCAATGCTTTTCCCTCCAAAGCGCAGCACACGATAGTCTGAAGTTCTCTTCGGCA
>BGPT01003581.1:20802-36037 GCA_003297045.1 Symbiodinium sp. clade C Y103 | reverse complement strand
TGGCCGGAGAACCGCAAAAATCCCACAGTGCTTGAATGTATATCAACAAATTCAGATCCCACGTTATGGAAATAGAGGGGATGTGGCGCATTCTAACTGTGCAATGATTTTCAGAAAACCATTGGAAAATTGAGGTTTTTGATTGGTTTTGTCATTCTTGCATCAGGCACTGAGGGAGGCATTCTAANNTCAAAGTTAGAATGCGGCGTTTCATGTATTCATGCATCGTTTTTTTTCCTTCCGCGCACCACCAAAACGTCATTCTAACTTTCAGTCCGTCGGTATATATATCATATATCTATATATCTGTGTGTGTAGCGGATGTTGAACAATAAATGGGGGTATAAGATGACATTCACATGGCATTTCTATGGATATCAAATGGGATATAAATTGATCAAAATTGTATTTATACATAAGATCTTGAGACGGATATCAAAAGGGAAGTACTGAAATACTACGGGTGAGATTTGAGTTGAGGCAACCACATGAGATGGCTTTGTGTCAAACGATTGGGAAAGTGATGGTTTAAAGATGTTTAAAGCCATGGGATACAATCGGGTCCAAATTTCGAGACAGCCCCGTATGACCTTTGAGAAGGTGATGTTGGTGAAAACGTTGCTGAAATCACAGCACTCTGAACGGGCTGCTTCATATAATCTTAGAGTAGATCATACTCTCACAATGTTCAGCATATGTTTGGCTGCTTGATTTTCAACAAAAAAAGCTGCGTGTCAAATCACATCCCCTCACATCCAGGACATTCTAGGACATTCCAGGACATTCCACCGTGATTTCTCGTCTGGCAGTCAATCTATCTCAGGGGAAGGGATCAACACCCCTCGAAACCACGGTAACAATTACGATGATATCCTGATGCACCAGAATGTGATCATCCCTATTTCACTCTCCATCCATACCCATGGTCAACCCATCTCATGGGGAAACAAAACATCGCCCCTGCGCCTTGGGCACCTTGATGGCCAGGCAAAACTTGGAGCGGTCTGACCTAGGTGGAATCGGCTATGAGCCGAACCCTGGTGCCCCGAAGGTACCCTAAAATAGCTGGGTCATAGGGATGTTCATTCCCCTAAATGTGGTAAGAATAGATTTTGACCACTCCATATCCGAAAGACCCCTGGGAAAAGCAGAGGTCTATGACGGGGGGATTGGACCATGAAAATCTGGATTTGACTGGGATTAAACTAATGGGATGGGGTTTAACGGTTCGCCTACCCACCTAGCTAGCGAGTTACCTGTCTGGGAAAAATGGAGAGAGATTCATAATGATCTTCTAGTTGATGGGTAGTGCCACCTGTGGAATTACAAACGCCTGGGTTTATCAGATGGCTACCATTTTGATGGATGCTGCTAAGGAATTGATCAACTAGGGTTCATTGATCTTGGGTTGGCAGCCATAGTTGCAAGCACATATCTTTGTGAGGGTGCTTCAGCAAAAAGATAGTCAAACCTACCTGTCCGAAGAAATGGCCAGGGGTCCCGCATTTTGGATGGTTTGTTCCAATGGGTCAAGAAAGAAGTACGTTTGATATGCCCTGTTTCTCTCCCATCCGAGCTGTTCCTTTTACTTTCAACACACCAAGGCTCTGTCCAAACAAAATGGTATTCCCCCTCAACTCCCCCAAAAAAGAACGCTGCGCGACAAGAGGCCAACGAAAGCACTTGCAGTGACTGTTTTAGTGGCGAGCCCAACCCCCATCATACATGCCCAACCTCAGATACCTCAGCAGTATGATATTCCTTTCACTCACGCTTCCAAGCATACCAACCATTCACTACAACCGGTGAATCCCCCCATCTCCGCCCTTATTCGCTTCGGCACGGTAGGCCACTGCTGGTGGCGCGCACTTCTTCGCTGTTGCTGGTCTTCTGCGATTCCTGGGCCTCGGAAAAAACGCCAGTATTGGGGCAGTGCGAGTGGTCGGTGCACGCCTCATAGATCGGAAAATTATATGGAAAAATATGGACAACTGTGAACATGTGATACACAATCATACATGATTATACATGCAGATGTGTGTGATTGTGTGTGTGTGTTCGGGATATCCATAGATATCCATGGATGCGATCACGAGATGGCCGTTATCAACACCCCTGGTTGGTTCCCGTGGCTTTGATTCACTTGAATCACTGTAGTCTGTGTCTGAAAACGTAATATCCAAAAAAATGTTCATCAGCATCTTCCCCATTGAAATAGCCCCCTTTGGTGGGATAGCACATGTTCAGACAGACCCATCTGGCTCCACAGGCCACCTGCAATGCCCCCACCTCCATGACCTTTGCTTCGAGCTGATCTGGCTCTTCCGTCAGCCCGCGCACACCTGAAAAGTGCTCGCCCGCCCCAGATATTTTTGTCCACGCCGATTTGGATCAGGTCCAGAGAAAAAAAAAAACGACTTCGCCTCGTGTTCTGAAGGCTCTTCATGTTTTTTTTGGGGGGGATAGAAAAAAGCAAGCAGACCTGGCAGAAGCCTGGTTTCACCGGGAAGTTTCCAAGGTTTACCACTCCATGGATGCAACTGTTCCAACTTTGCAGAGTTTATTCCCTTGAAGCCTTTCCAACCCTTTGGTGCTTCACCATTTGCCCAGACTTCTCCTGTTTCAAACGTCAAGCCATGCACCAAGGGACTTCCATCGGCATCTTTCAGGGCCGACCATAACTCTGGAGTGAGATACGCGGCAGAACAAACCGCATTGAAATTTCCCTTGGTGGTGTAGTGAAACCTCAGAAAGGTGGCAACCATGGCGGATGCTGCGGTTTCCTTCTGCTTCGGAACTGGTTTTCTCGGGTGAGCACGAAGTTCCAGGAAACCAAACCAGATGATGCTGTGGAAAGATATATATAGATGTTTTGCTTGGTTCATGCTCACCTACAATCTGACCTAGCAAAGGAAGATGTGCTATGGTGATCCATGATGAAAATTTACCCAATTGGACCACTGTCCCAACTCGCAGCTGCTTCGTCATCACGCACAAACTCTGCTTGCAATGACTTGCTCCGGTCTCAGAATCGTACCAGAGACAAGTTTCGAAGTAAAAACCGTGGTTTCCCACAAGATTTTCGTCGAACCCTCCACACATGGCCAAGGGGCAAGAGTGTAGCTTCATCCGAGCGATATCTGGAGGATGCCAATTCGATGGCTCGACGCCAGATGAGCATGCCTTAACAAGTACCAGTGGATTATGGACTCAATGAAAATTTGGCAGGGTACGATGCTGTCTTGTCATCAAACACAAGGGCTTCTTGAAAATTGTCCCCTTGCCCGATTCTGGGAAAGTAGATATCACCAGATTGGCAATGTAACTGGAAACTGTTCGAGAAAAGCCAGCGAAAAATGTAGGCTGGTCAAGTTTCACAGCATTACCCTCCAGTGATCAAACATGGCTTGCCGGAAAATTTCGCATTGAAACCTCGATTCATATGTGATTTCCGAGGCAGCCATATTTGATTACCAAAGGGTAAGAAACATAGGGATTCATAGGGATCTTCTGGTTGGAAGGTTGGAGTCTGCAGGAGGCTTTTCGGGCCGGCACCTCAACCCACAAGCGACCGATCATCATCCCAAATAGGCCAGAAAAGGAATAATTAATTAAAAAACCACCGAGGCAAGCCTCCATTCCAAACAAGTATGTTTCACATTACCCTCTGGTAAACTAACAGAACTATGGAAAATCACCAGTTTTAATGGGAAAACCCACTATAAAAATTGCAATTTTTAATAGCTATGTTAGTTTACCAGAGGGTATAAAAATTGCTGGTTGGTAGTACACTCCCATTTTCGGACAAACAGGAACTTCCCATTGCTGGTTTGTTATATCCTCTTAGATCCAATCAGATTTCACGATGTACATCCCAATGTAATCCAATGGTCAACAACTGGGTGATCACTAAGTGATAGTAAAACCCCCATATATATATATAGAGGATACTTTTATCCCCGTAAATCCCAGTAAATCCCATCAAATCCCATGAAATTCCCATTTGTTGATGGAAAAAAATTAAAAGAAAAACATCTTACCCTCTGGTAAACTAACATAACTATGGAAAATCACCATTTTTTATGGGAAAATCCACTCTTTCTATGGCCATTTTCAATAGCTATGTTAGTTTACTGGAGGGTAATCCATTTCAGTTGGGATCCCCCAATCTTCACAGCTTGCCGAGCAGCCAGTGCCTGGGTGCTTGTACAAAGGCGTCTGCATCTGCGCCTGCGTTTGAACAACCGATCTTTAGCAAACATCATATATTTATTGCACCTATCTACGTTATACATATGTGTGTATACATACGCAAACACATAACTATTTGTTCAACTCGTTGAATGTGAATGCATTTGGCTATGTATATCTATATGAGTGTGCGTACGGACACATGTGCTCTTGTATATAAAATTTTATGAATATAAGCTCTATTCATTTATTTTGATATTTACATTTACATACATTTATATTCATATGTATTGTATGCATCTATATGTATCTACAGGCACAAATCATTCTAAATCTATATGCCATGCATCGAAACATTTGATGCTCCAGAGCCCTGCCTCCAGCTTGTACTGGGTCTCCGCCGGGTTCATGTCAAGCCCGTCGTTGTACTCGTCCTGGGCATCAAGGTCAAAGGGATTTGGGGCCCCAATGCCATGGTTGGGGATTGAGCAAATTTCTGGCAAACATGGCATTTTTTGGCAGATTTGCCACCTCCATTCTTGAGACAAGCCCGTAGATCCGGTCAAACTAGGCAACCAAAGATCCGTGGTCGTTCGCCTGGTGATCTCATAGCACAGATTGGGACATCCCCAACTCAGGGGAACCAACAAAACCAGGGTTTGCTGAACCAAGGTCCAGTTTGATTCGTACCAGCTTTGGTGGGTTGCGCCAAACCCAGCCCAGTCACGGACAGGAAGTGGTCCCGAAGAGCGCCCTGATTTTCGGGAGCTCGTCGGCGGGTCAAAGCTTGAGACCCGTGAAGAATGGTGAAAATGTGAGAATCACGGTGAAATGATGGGATAAAGATTGGTTAATAATGGTTAATGTGGCCAACTCAGTGCCATAAACCTCCAATTTTGGAGGGTTTCTACTATTTATAAAAGCCAGTTCTGGTGACCTTGGGGGGTGGTTGTGTATTGGCTGCGCCACATGCGTCCAATTTTTAGAAGCCAAATTTTGTTGAATCTTTACAATGTGAGCTGCAAGATCAGGTCAGTTGTCACCAACACATTGGCGAAGTACTGTAAGCAACGCTCATGCGGATAGCTGGTGGGCATCCAGAATTGGCAAGTCCCGACACTGGTCTCTCACACCCAACACTGGCCCCTTGGCCCTTCAAATATCAATAGATATTTGTGTGACATCACTTTTGTCCATACAAATCGCCTCAGCTAGATAAAACACAACCCTCCTCACAGCAGAAGTTTGGCCATGGGGCAACATGGGACCAAAAGACCGACATATGAACATATATGAACTAGACACCGATCGATTCTCCCTTGAGGGATTTTCATGTAGACCCGTCAATGCTCGGGGTCCCATGCGAAACACTTTTAAGGAATATTTTGCACAACAACCCGCAAATTTTGAGTCAAATGTCCAAAGATTGGAGATGTGTGGACGTGTGTCCTTTTTTGTGTTTGCGTTCAACCCCGAATCTAGACTTCCAACAGATTGAAACAGTTCATTTCTGTAGATCTTCACCAAAGATTTCTAACACATTCTCCCTGCTTCAATGGATTTGTGCAAAACTCACGGGTTTACCACGGTTTACCATCTCTTTGGGGGGCTTTAAAAACCATCCTATCCTGCAACTATTCTTTTGGGGAGGGGGCAAAAAATTATCGAACAGCAAATCCAAGGACGTGATGTTGCAGATACTTGCCATCTAGGTGGCTCACCTGGATGAAGGGGCTCAATGCAGCCCAGTGAAATAACTGGACTAAGCCTACTACCCTGAACTAACAGGCGACCCCCCGTGCCTTCTTCACAGGAGTCGACCAGGCAGTGCCCATAGTGCCCTGGACGAGCAAAGATTTCTATTGTACCATGTACTGTACATGTCGATACTAATGTTAGCGCGAATGCATATGTGTATATATATATATATATATAAATTATAATATGATATTAAATGATGCCAAAATATGGTAAATGCTGCATGTCAATGTGTGTAAGAGAGTACCGTTGGGAAGACATGTAAGACAATAGTAAACCATCCCCAATTCCACCACAAATCGTTGGTACAAACCATTCCCAGTCATGGGTGGTTTATGGCGTTGTTTTACCCACATCCCGCGTATGTCTGTTCTTCCCATCCCGTCCCATTCGTCCCCAGGGCGTGCCGTGCGCAACATGCCCAAAGGGCTTCGTTGGGGGCTGGGCAGCTGGGTACCTGACAGCCGAAACACGACTTGTGCAGTGCCCTTCTGCTGTATCTGATTGGCTCGCAGGGGTTCCTATATATATGTATATATATATATATATGTGTGTGTGTGTGTGTGTTGGATTGTATGAAATCAATGAAATCACCCATATTAGATTGGTTGGTAGAACCCATATGCAGTAACCATCAAGGAGTTTTCATGATTTTTCCACATTGCTCACTTTAGTCCCTAATATATTGGTTAGTAGAATCCCCTATCCAAAAATCAACCAACAGTCAATGCCCCCCCTGGCGGCCTGCCGGAGAGTCGCCAGGGACATCGATGCTGATCCTCTTTTTATGGTTCTTCCTGGCGCGCGCAGGTCTTGTGAAGCCCAAAATGATCCTTGGAGCCGCTGTGCCTGCAAAATGCAGTCCTAACTACCCTCTGGTACACTAACATAACTATGGCAAATCACCATTTTTTATGGGAAAATCCACTATAAATGACCATTTTCAATAGCTATGTTAGTTGACCAGAGGGTATCCAAAATTGGAATGTGGTGAATGTTAGCGTCAAATAAATCAACCTTGGTTCATTGCAAAAGGAAAAGTGATCAAGCATGGTTGAAAATGCTACCTCCATATTATCACTGAAGGTTGTTCCTCCTGAGTTCTACAACACCACCGATTTTCAGGGAGGATGAAGCCTGGCGTTACACAGGAATTCGCTTGCTAAACTTCCAATTTGCTCGCATTGATGTCTTTGTGTCAGAAATCATGTAAATATGCAAAAAATGCCATCCAGTAATCAAACATGCCAATGGAAAATCCCCTTGAAGTGGAGGTTTCGATGGGAAAATCGTCCATCCATGATGGATTTTCCATTGCCATGTTTGATTACCGGAGGGTGTCTAAAGAAACCCTATCGCCAACGCCTTTTCCACTTGACACCGGTCACCAACAATTTCATTCCCCATGCTGGCATGATGTCCTCCAAAATCGCCTATGGTCTAGAGAACTTAGAAGGCCCTCGACTCAAACCTTCCACTCAAGTGTTCCCATCTCATTGGATATGCAATTGTGTCTTATCCCATTGTGTCATATTATATCTACGTGTATGTATACCATCATATTCCATCCTATCATATTATATCGCAGCATATCCCAGTAGATCAAATTATATATCCATAGAAAATGGTTGGTCCACCTTAAACAGTGAAACCTACAAATGCCGAATAGCTGTGGTGCGGCAAAAGGACAATTCAAAGGGGGATCCAACTACGTGCCATAAATATAATCATATCCCATTACATGGAAAGTAATCCCATCACATGGAAAGTACAGCATATCTAAGCACATGAAATATCATGAAATATCCCTATAAATTCATTGTTCAATCCTATTGATCATCATGTTCCCATTGTTTGCAGCAAAAAAACTATATACATGTCTATCTTACATGTAGCTATCCATCTATATAGGTAGATAGATTGATTAGATTAGATTAGATTGGATCGGATCGGATCGGATTGGACTGGATTAGATTAGATAGATAGATATGTTGTATCCGCACCTAACATCACCCAACATCTCCGCCATCCTGTGTGTGGTCAGCGAGTCCCGCAGAGACCCAGCCGGCTCAGGGCCCACAGTGGCGTCTGCCGGCCGACTGGACGACGAGCAGCCCATGGCGCAGGTGAAGAAAGTTGGGTATATGCCTAGTTTTGACCTTTTCTTGCCTGGGGAAACTGAGGTGGAAAAAAAAAAAACGGATCTCTTTTGGGAAGGGCTACCTGCTACCCTTATCGTAGTAGAGTTGGCATGTCTTCTTGTGGAGAGGTGTGTCGCAAAGTATGGGGGCCAAGATTTTGACCTAGGAAAGAGTGGCTCACCTCGCGAACTCAAATTGAGAGAAGTGAGTCTGGTGGCTGAATTAGTTGGTGCCTGCTTCAGCTCCCCCCAAAGCCTTCGGCTGAAGGGTGACTCGAGCCTGAAAAAAGTGCATTTTTGTCCCCTGGTCATGTTGAAATCAGCTGCTACAACTCATGTACCAACCACTGCAGCCTCCTATTTCAATGGTGGTTTCAACCCCATTGACATAAAACACTTTCCAAAATTGGCTGCAAATGAGCCGCATCCCGCCAACCACCATGGAAGTGTTTACATGACTTGGGATGCCACTGCATCTTTGGACGAACGCATTTGAAGAACAATCATTCAATGGTTGGATTAAAGGGAAAATCTAAAAGACCCCATGGTTTTCACCTCCAAATATAGAGATTTCCTCTGGTTTCCTGCAGATGTTTCCTTCAACCAACTCTCGGATTCAATAGCTGTAAGTCTGTAAGTTGACTTTTCATCAAACTGGCCATGAACGTGTGGGAGCTTTGCCCATCTTGGTGGCGGAACGCAGGCATTAATTGTTTGATGGTTTTGACATGTCTTTTTCACCCGATTTTTTCAATCCTGCACCTGAACGCCCCAAAAAGAAATCCTGGCCACAAGAAAGATTGGCAACACCCAGGTCTGCTCCCCAACTTCCATCCCTTCGCCCAGCGTTGGCAAAAAATCTGTTCCTTGCTCTCGGACACCACCAAACAGGCCAACGCACACAAGGGATAGGCACCTTGGCTGTGGCTGCCACGGGCCAACTCAGCTTCAATGCCCTTCCCACCACCACACCATCCCCCAAAAAATAGGACTGGTGCTAGCGGAATAGAAACCCCTTCCCCTTTTGACATTCAACACCCCCGAACGAAACCATGGTGGATGTAGGGGGCCAGGATGCCGGGTTCAACCCGCTGGTCAACCGCATCAACCACTGCTTCCCCCATGGGTTGCCCATCCCCTGGCTGTGTCTCAAGTCAAGCGGCAGCAGGACAGTCCTGGGGCGAGTGGCTACAACAATCCGGACTTGCAGGCGCCCAATCCTCATCATCACCATCACCATCATCATCATCATCACCATCATCATCATCATCATCATCATCATCATCCTCAAGATCAAGACTGCCTCCCCCCCCCACCATCAACCCCACGCCATATCAAAGAAGTGATTGAAAGGAGATTGAAAGGAAGTTCCACAGAAAAGCTGATGTTTACTCTTCTAACCCCCCCTTCCAAGAAAATGGGGGGGTTGCTGACCTATTCTGGCCGCTTTGTTTCCCGTCCTATGAGTCCCACGCCCAGCACGCGGAAGGACCACTGCCCGCGCTTGAACTCCGGCCCCGGCAGCGGCAGCAGTGCCACCAGCGCCAGCGGCAGCTGCAGCAAACTGACGCCGCCTGGGCGCGGTGTAAAGCGGCGCCGATCCAAACGCCATCCATCAACAGAAATGCTATACAAATGGAGAAAAAATGATGAAATCCGGGACAATCATGAACTTACTATCGTTTAAACTGACCCGAATTCTATTAGATCCATTCATAGCCATGTATCGACTGGAATGATCCAGTATGGAACATTATATATATATATATATATATGATCCATATCATATAAACGAAAGGAAAAAATCACTGTTGAACCGCGACCCCCAGCTGCCAAGTCACAGCAGAGTTTCGAGGAACGCTCCGCCGAGCGCCGTAGCGCAGGGTACGAAGCCACCATGGCTTCGAGCGGTCGGAGCACAGCTGTGGCATCAATCTTCTGGCTGAATCATGGGAATCTGGTTAAAAATGTTGTTGAAACAAAGCCATAAACCATCCCCAATGACTCAGCATTTTTATAGGTGGGATTCCAACCATTCCCAGCCATGGGTGGCTTATGATTGCTTTACCCACATTAAACAAATTTACAACCCAGTTGTATATGGGATAACCCCACGAATCAGGGACTTATTTGGGTTATAAACCACTTTGTAGGATGATGAGGGAAAATTGGGGGTTCATCATCAACCCTACATGTGGGTGGAAAATTGATGGATAAAGAGGCAAGATTACCCATTCCCCTACTAAAAGTGGCTGCCATTTACCTACAATGGGTTGGAGCAACCCCGTGAATCACGTTAGTACTGTGGAATAATGTGTGGTATGTCATATATCTAGGTAGACAACTGGATAACTATAAATCACCAGAAAATCAACCATCAACAATCACCATCACAATCATTCATCATCATTAAATCTGGACAATGTTGGAATCTTGGAAATAGAATGGAATAACACTGGAATAACCTGGTATATTTTGGGGAAAATGGGAATTGATAGTTACCCTTACTGACCATCGTTTCACCATCTGTTGCATCCAAAAAACGACGGAGAGATGAGGATGTGTCTTTAATAACCCTAACCAACAGAAATGGTTAAGAAAGGTATACTTCAAGAATCTGCACAGTGTTTTCACAGCATTCACCGGAAACTATGCAAATCTGGGAAGCGAGCCCCCCGCATGTTGCAAAATAATCTTCCTGGTCATGTTCCAATTTCATCTTGTTTTTTTGGGGGGTGCACAATGCTGGACATCCAAAATCTATCAAAATCTACCAGTTCTACCAGTTCATGGCCCCCCTTGGTAGAGAACCAGGCTGCGGCCCCAGCACAGACCTGTCCGGATGCTTCCTGAGGTTAGCTAAACTTATCAAGCAAATGATACAATGTATGTGCTGTAAAGCCTTTACCCTGCAAGCCCTTGAGCTTTTGTTCAACTGTATATAGTATTGGAGTGTGCCGATCATATCTCAACTTATCTCCGGCCGCCCATCATGAACCCCCTCCCACACCGAATTCATTGGGATTGAGAAAAAACGGAATGACATGCAGACTCGATCCCATGATGAAAGGTGATTGAAGAACCTAAACCTACCATTTAGATAGTCAAAAACAAAAAAAAAATCGCTCCTCAACCTATTTCTGGCACTATTAATCGGTTCCCAAATGATTAGATCCGTTACTATGAGTTTTCTGTGAGGTCGCAGCGGGCTTTTATTGAAAATCTGATAGCACTTTTGAAGAAAGGCAGAAAGGCAAGTGAATAAGCCCTTGGTTACTTCCATATCATGGAAGAAATCAGCCAGATTTTGCTGGACCTGAAAAATGCTCACCTTTAAAAGAAGTACTTGTTCAAAATTCTCGCGCCAAGAAAACAAGTTGCAGTAGAATGAAAAAGTCAACTGCGGGCACCAACCCATTTCGGTCCATTCTTGGGATAGGACATGAATTTTGCTCACAGGCGCCCGAAAAAGTAGATCAAATCCCCGTTGGATTCCTGAAGGCTGGATATGCCATGGGGAAACCTTTGAAAAATCAACTACATAGATGTAATAATATTAAATGTAAAAATAAAACAATTCACCAAGCTGAATTCAGGCCATGTTTGGGGATATTTGCTCCTAATCATCACCTTGAGCAAAGTCAGGTTCACCCAGGCGGCTCGGGCACCAGGCGCTCCAATACCTCGGTGTTGGATCATAAAATGCTGGGTATGCGCATCCCTTCCCCAAAAAAAAAATGTCAGCTGAACTCTCAAAAATGGTGATTTAAGATGGTTGAACGGTTGAACCATCCCAAAATATAATACCCCCCAAACTGGGGTCCCAAAATGAAGACATCCGATATAAAGCTATGGTCTTTTCTTGGGGGGTGTTGAAGATTATTGAATATTAGGGGGCAGGGGATTATGTGGCAAGCTTCTGCATGGTGTTGCTAGCTGGTGGTTTCAATCCAGCGGGAGCAATATCAGAACGGGATGAAGGGGGAGACTGCGCAATCATTTGCAAAGCCAGCGGTTCACAATCCTCCCACCTTTTTCAACCCACAAATGCTGTGAGTACCGCCTACTGATCTGGTGAAACAAAGTGAAACTGCCCTGGTCATTCCCAGTTTTCAGGATGCCAAGCGCTGCATTTCATGGTGAGAAAATTCCCAGTTTCAAGCCTCAGCCCCCCCACCTCCTCAAAGTCTGAGGGGCAAAACCATTATCTTTTTGGTGTTCGTGGGATCGTAGTGAATATTAGTTGATATGCATGGGATATTAGTGGGATATGTTGCCTCTTCCTGGTTTGATGGTGTCCAACCCTATAAATCTTCGCCTTGATCATCCTCCAATTTCAGGGTCGGATCCCCACCACGTCGGGCCCAAGGCGGCCCAATTCGGGCGCTAAAAATCCTCGGGCTCCGCCGGCAAGGCCGGCTCTACGGGAGGCTCCTCTGGACCTGGAAATCCGGCGTGATGTCACCTGCTGAAGAAAATTGGAGGTTTGATGGGTTCAAAGCCCTTTACCATTTGAGATACAATTAAATATATCAGAGATCGACTGAATGAGTATATCTTGCCCAACATCTCTTTGCTGTTCCCTTTGTGAATTCTATTTACCCTTTACTAACCAATTCCGAGCTGGGAGATGCTCAGCTTCCACTGGACGCCGCGCCTAGGCGTTGGGGTGGCAGCCACTTCTTTTCCGCGATGTCGTAGACTTCACAGCTGTCCAGGACCACCTCTGGTGAGACTCGTGAATGGAGCGGTATGATCTCCAGGGGCCATTTTCCATAGCGACATTGGAAATCACATTAAATCACGCGAAACCACCACTAAATCACCATTAAATCACCAGTATATCACCGTTACATCACCATGAAATCCGAGTAAATCCCACTAAAATCACTATCAAATCCCACGAAATCCCCATGTATTCATGTTTCAACCACCATTTTCCATCCTTTTTCACCAGCCCACCAGCGCTTCCCGCCCGACCCATTCGCCTTGCCATCCAGCCCACCCACCACATAGATCCGCCCCGCCAGCGCGAAGGAGGCGTGGCCCACCCGTGGAATGCTCATGGGGGGCAGCTCCTACAGAGGAAAACCCATATCTTTTTGAAGAAAATCATTGGGATTACCAATCCAACCATTCTGGATTTCCAACCAACAAATGGATTACCACTCCAACCATTCTGGAAATCTGACCGAAAATATGGATATTCACATCTTTTCAAGAAATCAGTTTTGAAGGGATTCACCAATGTGGTAGTATAAGGGACCCACAAACGGAGAGTGTTCTTTTTTATCCAGACAAGTTAGCAAGGTGGGGCCTGCTAGATAGCTGAGGTGGTTTCTCACTGGGTCAACTATGGTTACAGTAATGGTAGATTTTTGGACTAGTTAGTGGGCACCACTCCAGTGACGTCACAGTGAGGTCACAATAATTCATCCAGATTGAGTCTCAGTCATATCCCAATATATCACATTGTACCACCATGTTTGTTTACAGATCTCATTATGGAATATAAATCATTAACAATCCTTCATTCTTAATTGATATTAATGGCCATCACACGAATAACATTTGGGATTACATAATGATAGATCATCTATTGGGATAATATATATTATATGAATTGATAATGGGATTTTTTTATTATCATCATGATTTCGCATCAAAAAATGATTATTCCCCCAATTCGAAGATTATTCATCATTATAAAATATCGTAGTGATAATCAATAAAGAGACTTTTGACATTCATAATATGATCAACTTACTGTACTGGTGCTAAACGTAGGGAATGGGGGTTGCTGGGATGATGATTATATAATGGTTATTAATGGTTATTATAGGTCATGAAACCCCATTCCCTGCGTTTAGCACCAGTAAGTTAAAAAAAAACTCATCATCGGATCCCTAGCTCCTCCCAGCTCTGCTTCTTGGTGTTGAAACATTCCATGGAGGTCAGCACATCCGTGCCGTCCGAACCCCCGGTGACCTAACGCAGTGAAGGTTGACCCATGGGGTGGTGATTGAACCAACAAAAATGGATATGCCTCACCAACCAAAACTCAGAATTAGTTGGCATTTGTTTGACCAAAACATGAGGATCAATCAACAAAATTTGAGATTTAAGCAACAAAAACTCTGATCTTACAAGCAAACAGTGTAATTTAACGACCGAAAACGCAGATTTAACCCGTTCAAAGGATTGATGTAAAGGGCAATTTGCGGGAAACAATGTGATTTTACCCTCATAACTTTTCGGATTTCCTGGATTTTAGACACACCCAAACCGAAACCTTTCGCAGGGTGATGGTTGTTGAGCAACCCATCCCACAAGAATGAGTGAAGCAGCATCAGTATCCAATCTTTGGGAATTCAATATCAACAAGATCTTGAAACATGAACTCCTTCAGATCTAGAACTATGGTTATATAACCATTCCAATCAAAACAAACTTGATACATATGTGCTAGGGTCAAGTTACGTGGTATCTTGTTTGTGGTCATCCATCCCATGCCACGCGGATGCATTGCCATCATGGGCATGTCCCTATGAAAATGGATTTTATATTCCGTCCCCCAAGAACTGCGCATACAATCCAATTTCATCCAATAGTGTTATATCCTTCTTTCCCATTCATATGCCATTCAATCCCATTAAATCACCACTAAATCACCCCGAAATCCAATTGAATCACCATGAAACCACCATTCAACCACCCATTTTTCATGGTGAAATCCACCTTTTGACCATCGATGGATCTCACCGAGCCGCGTAGATCAGATCCTCTCCCTGGTCGTTGGGGAAGACGCAGGCGGCCGGACCGATGCGCCCCAGCGCCATTGGAGGCATAGGCAGCCACCTCGTGGGAAAACTATGGGGAAACTCTGGGAAAATATGGGGAAACTCTGGGAAACTATGGGGAAATGTGGGAAGCTTATGGGAAAATATGGGAAACTATGCATATATATATATATATGGTGCAGCGTCGGACGGCCCCCCCCCCCCCCTGGGTGAGGGGGAGGGGTCGCCCCCCCCCCTGTGGATGGTCCTTCCCCCCCCCTGTGGATGTGGACGGTCTTTCTGCCCCCCTGTGGTGTGGTGGGGGGTGGGGGGGTATGTTGTCTCTATGATAAATCATGTATGTATG